>RJWT010046017.1:0-11539 GCA_004365215.1 Cuniculus paca | reverse complement strand
CATTAGAGAAATGCAAATTAAAACAACTCTGAGATTTCATCTCACTCCAGAAAGAATGGCCAGGATCAAGAAAACCACCAACAATAAATGCTGGAGAGGCTGTGGGGAAAAAGGAACACTTCTCCACTGTTGGTGGGAGTGCAGACTGGTGCAACCACTGTGGAGGTCAGTCTGGAGGTTTCTCAAAAAGCTAGGACTGGAAGTCCCATTTGACCCAGCTATTCCGCTTCTGGGCATATTCCCAGAAGAAGTGAAATCATCATACCACAGTGATATATGTGCACTCATGTTTATAGCAACACAATTTGTAATAGCCAAATCTTGGAAACAACCCAAATGTCCATCAATTGAGGAATGGATAAAGAAGATGTACTTTTATACAATGGAGTACTATTCACCTATAAAGAAGGATCACATTGAGGCTTTTATAGGTAAATGGATGCGACTTGAGACCATACTCATAAGTGAAATAAACCAAACTCACATGTGTAAATACCGCATCGTCTCCCTAGTGTAAGAAACTGAAAGACTCATTAAGATACAAAATTCCCAATAAATATGCGGGAAAGGTTCTGAAGTCCAGTGGTGCTTTTATTCTTTGATATGATTAGTTTAAGTCTCTTTTCTACTACTTGATTGCAAAATGTGAAAAGATAGGACCAGCTCCTTTGAAGAAAACAGGGGACATTAAGGTAGCCATTGTTGGTTTCTTGTCTGATTTGAAGGGCTGTGGTGCTTTCACTCTTCTGTTTTATCTGGTTTTATGTTATTTTGTTTTGTTTGAGTTTATTGTCTGAATGTATGAACAACCATTTCGAAGAAGGCAAGACACACTAGCGTAGCCATTGTTAATCTCCTGTTATGATTCAAAAACCTGTATTGCTTGCAGTGTTCTGTTCTGAAATGCTATGTTGTGTTTGACTCTGTTCTGTTTTGTTTTGTTCTATTCTCTTTAAAAAAATTTTAAAAAAAGAATGATAAGTATATGATATGTATCTTAAAATCAGGTATTTCCGTGCAAGGCCTTCAGTTCAATCCTTGACACCAAGGGAGAAAAAGCAGTTATTTTCTATTTAAACACATGCTAATACATATTGGGAAAAGAGGATGGCATTGTGTAGCAAGGGGTTGTCAAGGAATAGTTTGGTTTCACCTATAATATTCTAGGTATTATTATTATTATTATTATTATTATTATTTTGGTCTTTTTGAGACAGGGTCTCGTTATGCAGTTCTGGCTGGCCATTCGCTCACTTTGTAGCCCAGGCTGTTCTTGAATTTGCAACAATCCTCCCGCCTCTGCTTCCCGAGTGATGAGATTACAGGCATGTGCCACCATGCCCGGCTTTTATTCTAATTATTTTTAAAAGAATATATATATATATATATACAAATATTACTGATAAAATTTTTTTTTACATTCAAAGAGTAAAATATTAGAAGCAAACATAGTATCCTGCTAAAAGTGGTTAATTGTGGGTGGTGTTGTATTGTCCATTTCTGTGTGCTGTTCCCCATTCCTCCCATGAAGCTGAGAAATACTCTTTTTCCATTTTCCTTGTCATTTTCTGGACAGTTTTTCCTAAAACCATAAAGTAATACAGAACAAATTAGACATTTGTGCCAAAGGAAGGGTGCCCAAAGGATGTTGGAACCCAAGGAGAGTGAAATGCAAAAGGGCGTGCTCCATATGGCTATTGTAGGGCATCAGCCTGAGCTGTATGAAGACCATGTGAGATACTGCAGCCTGACTAGATTAAGGGCATGCATAGGGATGGGTAACCTGGTGTGGCAAGTAGAAATCCAAATTAGTTTGTAGAGGTAGGCTGGTGTGTAGATTCAAAGCCTGGGAGAGGAGAGGGATGACTCAATGTAAGATAACAGAATCTTAGTTAGTTTGAGAGAATAACATGAATGAGGAGCTCTCCACTATGGGAAATGAGAGCATGAACGGGTTGAGGAGAGTGTCCTGCACAGGGATAGCTTGATGTGGGATGTCAAAGGTGAGTGAGTTCTCCTAGATGGACTGAAAAATTGGTTAGGGTGTGACAGTATAGATTGGTTAAAATAAGGTATTTGATGAAACAGATATATTAGAGATAATGGAAACAAAGTTTTTCACTGTAAGAAAAGAGTTCACATTTGGAAAGGAAGAAAAACTAAATGAATACTTTGGTTATGTTGGAATTGCGGTATTGATGCGAACTTAGGAATTTCAAAGTGTAAGCATAAATGTTTCCCCTAGATCTACCCACTAGCATAGCCCAGAAGCAACAACATCTCAGTAACCATGAACACACCTAGGGTTTGAGAATTGGCTAATTTCTGTTTTCATTCCTGCTTATGGATCTCATTTTTTGTTTGTGTTTTTGTAATTTTTATTTTATGCTGGACATTTAGATCCTGAGTTTGTTGAATGTTCAGGACCTGTCTCCTTTAAAGAATGACACATTTCATTTTGGTAAATGAGTTGCTTACAATCAGTTTGATAATATCAAAGCTGTTTCCTAAGTTTTGTTGGGGAGGTTCTTGAATAGTTCTAACACACCCACTAGTTAGTCCCAATTCTTAGATATGACTTTTCTGAGGTCTTTACTAACTGCTTTGTATGTGCATTAAGGTCTCTCTTCTGCTCTAGCCAATCATAAGTCTTAATTCCTCTGTACTTACTACACTTGAGGATAGTTTGGGTTACATTTTTTTGTACTTGTTTTCTGGTTAGCCTTGTGGAATATATGTACAATTTAATATTTAGCCAAATTTTGAAAGACAGATTTTTGGGGGCACTTTGTTAGTGTAACTCTCTGGTGTTTTTTGCTGAAAGTTTCAGTCAGTTCTGCCTTTTTAAACTCCCAAGTTGTATCTTCTTGAATTCAGTGAGACTTAGGCCATATACTTTATTCTGGAAAGTTTATTATTTACCGATCCACTAGAGAGAATATAGCTGGGGATTCCTTTAGCATTGTAGTAAAGGCAGTCCAAACATGTCTTAAAACAATTTTTCATGTTTTGTCCTTGTTTTCTAGGGTGTGTGTGTGTGTGTGTGTGTGTGTGTGTGGCAAAAGGGCAAGTTTGCTCTCCTTCCTTATGTGTTAGATACTTTTCCCTCCCCTGCCCCCCCTTTCTAGGACAAAGTCTCACTATGTAGTTCAGGCTGGCCTTGAACTTACTGTGTGGCCCAGGCTGGTCTCAAACTCATCGTGCTCCTTTGGCCTCAGCCTCCCTGAGTGCTAGGATTACAGGTATGCGCCCCTATGCCTGGATTTCCTCTCCTATTTGAGCTTAGTTTGATTGTGTTATTTTCTCACCTGGTATTATGAACAGTCTGTGTAGGTGGTTGAACTGATCTAGTTTGGGGATTGGTTGTGTGTGTGTGGTTGAAGGACAAAATGAAGAACATATAGGGAGTGCTGGCAGGAGACTAGCAGAAGTAAAGCAGTGATTCTCAATGTAATCTAAATATTCTTTCTGGACTCAATAAGGTCTTATTTCTAACTACATAATTGTCTAGAGAGAAAACTGAAGGCATTAGGCATGCAGTGAACTATGAAAAAAGGGGATAATTGTAAGGACTGTCCCAGCAACTACATAGGCTCCTGCTTTCTGATTTTCTGACATTACCCTTTGCATGGGGTATCTCGTTTATATCTGCCATTTCACTTGACAGTGTCTTGAACTTGGTTTTTTTGTCCTCATGAGCAGTTAGTTCTACATGCTTGTGTTCTGGCTTCAACCTTCTGTCCCAATGTCTTCTACCACTTTTACTTCAATTTCACATTCTTAACCATAGTGTGACTATTTTTCTATATCAATTTCTATACCCTCACAATTATTTAGCCCTTTGCTTTCGTTGAATCTACAAAATTTGTCCCAAATAAGAGTACTAACCTATGTTACCCACTTTATTTTTTAATTTTCTCTGGGACATTGCCTACTCAAATGTAATTGCCATTGCTGAGTAAGGATCAATAACATCGAGTTACTAGCCTGTATTTTAAGTTCCAGATTTAAAGAATATTTATTAGATTATTAGCCCATATTTCATTTTCGTGGTTATTTGGGGGCTTGGAAGTATAAATTCAAAGGACATAAGGTTTGCATTTCAGGAATGTGGAGAGAGTAAAAAGTGAAACTGAAGGGCAACATCTGACTTAGGTTTCAAATATATTTTACCACCAGTTCAGTAACATCAAAATGCATTGATATTAATTAGAAGCACAAACTACATATTAAAGTAATGTGAATGACACCTTTTGTTGATCAGTTAATGTGAAAGAATACATAATTTTTAAAGAAAAACTGTATTATACTAGTTTTAGTCATGTTTCAATTTAATTTTAAAGTATTTTTCAAATTTCTTACAGTAATCCTAAATCGGAGAATCAGAGAGTAAATAAAAAAGTCAACAATGATGCTTCACTTAGAATTCATAATCTATCCATTTTGGTGAGACAGATAAAATTTTATTACCAGGTAAGTGGTCCTTTTAAAAAATCTGGTGTTTTAATGACAAGTTACATATTTACATTGTTATGTTATGTAATATCACTCATCTAACAAATGTTACTTGCCAAGTCCCAGCCTATTTTCTGGAGATTCTGCAAATACTTCATAATTGTCTACTATTAAAAGTGATTACTGCATTTTACATATTTTTTACATCAGTTCTGAGTTTCCTGACAACCTGTATAGTACATTTTCTTAACCTATTTTAATTATGCTTTTTATTGACTTAAAAAACTTGAAATGTATGCATATTTAAGTTTTTAAATTGAGTATTCTTGTTACTGTTGAAGTAGAGTCTCATAAGTCCATTCAGTTGGGTCGAGCTCAGTCCTCCTGCTGCCACAGCCTCTTCCTGTGGGGACTGTACACATGTGTCATCATGACTGGCTAATATGAGCATTCCTGAGGTTACCAATATGTCTCTTAGAATCACTATAGCTGTATTATGCAATTTAGCTTTGGTATATTTGAAAAATACTATCCATTTTCTAATTTCACCTGTAATTTATTTCATTTGTGAGTTCTTCTTCTAAATTCCAAACATGGTACTTCTCAAGCAATCTTTTCTTTAGTTTTGATGTTTAGTTAAACTTGTTTGTATGATTTGTTGATATTTGTTAATAATTACTTGGCTTGGATTTATTAATTTTGTCTCTTGAACTGGTATATAATACAAAATTAGGCTCAATCCCCAGCACTAAATAAATCATTTTTATTGTTGTTGTTTGTTTAAATTAACAACACCCAAATCAATGCTATTCTCTTTTCCTGTTGGATTATCTTATCTCTTGAAAAAAAAAAATTAGTGAAAGACTTTCCAAAACTACTATGGACTTTTCTTGTGTTTCATACATCCCTCAGAAAAAAATATTTGTAGTGAAATATTTTAGTATGTTTTGATTGTTCTGACACACCAAAGGGAAATGAATTTGGGTAAGTCAGAATTCAAATGTGTATGTCTCCAAAAAATCACTTTTCATAGGTTGGTGAGCATCAGAGTTATAGTGCAAAAATGATTCTCAGAGACAAAAGGAAATTGACCTAATTTGCTAAGATAATTGTTAGCATTGGAAAGGATAAGAGGAGGCATTATTTGAGTCTATCTTTGTCAGTAATGATAGGTAAATTTAGAAGTCAGTATTATTTTAATCACCTAGAATATACAAAAGCTCAGTACAGATTATGATGTCATTCACATTTTCCCGCTCCCATTTATCAAATGCCAGTCATTCTACATGGTATTGGGGCTACACTATATATAGTATGTCCCTATTTTTCACTGAACTTAGGGTTCTGATGGAGGGATAACAGCAACCAAACTACTAAATAAAATAATTTTGATTGTGATAAATAATATAGATAATGAAGTAGTAATGTGAGAAGTCTTGGTAGAAGTTTGTTGGCAATTCAGACCTAAGTTTTCAAGTCAACAAATAAATTATAGCTTTTACATAAAAATACCTAAGTTCTTTGTTATTTTTTTATTCCTGTGAAGGTGGTTTATTGAGTTTGAATATCAGAAGATACAGCTTACAATTAAAAATCTGAGTCCAGTTTTAGAATTCTGTGGAAGCTGGTGTTTTGTATGACTTTCTTGGCTGCAGTTTAAGTACCAGAAAAAGAAAAAGTGGTTTTTCAACCACTACCATTAGAATAATGATCTGAATCATTTGAGACAAAAAAGAAAACTTTACAGTCAGGAAACTAAAATGTTTTAGAAGTGTTTGTATGATTTCATGTCACTAATATTAAAAAACAGCTATAGTATCAATCTATTTGCTATTAAAGCATATACTTTTTCAAGATTTTTCTTATAATCTGAGAATAAGCAACATTTGGAATATTAATAAAATTCAGTAGCCAAGAAAAAAAAAATATATATATATATCACATTTTTTCATTCATCTGTTGATGGACATGCAAGCCACTTCCAAGATTTAGCTATTATGAATTGGACCATCATAAACATGGGTGTGCCTGTATCTATCACTCTAATATGATGTCTTTAGCTCTTTCAGGAAGATACCTAGAAGGGGAATAGCTGGGTTGACTGGAATTTCTAGTTTTATTTTGTTGAAAAAAAAATATTGCTTTCCATAGTGGTCATGCTAGTTTACATTCTCATCAGCAGTATAGGGAGATTCCTTTTCCCTGAAATCTTGCCAGTATTTGTTTATTCAGTTTCTTGAGAATATTCTTTCTGGAATAAGGTAGAATCCCAGTGTCATTTTAATTTGCATTTCTGTCATGGTCAATGATGTTGAACATTTTTTCATGTATTTGAGAAGTGTCTTTTCATTTTAATTTCCCATTTTTAAATTGGGTCTTTTATTTTGTGAGGGGGAGGTCTAATTTTTTGTTGTTGTTCTTTATATATTCTATATGTTAGTATTCTTCTTGAGTAACTGGCAAAATTTTTCCCATTTGGTAGTTTGTTTCCTTTGCTATGCAGAAGCTTTGATTTTTTTGTTGTTATTTCTTGAGCAGTTTGGGATTCTGTTCAAAAAGCCCTTATGGAGGACTTATGTTTTCAAGAGTTTTACCTATTTTATCTTGCCCAAGACTGTTTCTATTTTCATAGTTAGATCTTTGATGCATTTTTATTTTAGTCCGTGGTGAGTGATACAGGTCTAGATTCATTCTTCTGCAGGGGTATAACCAATTTTCCCAGAACCAATTGTTACAGAGGCTGTCTTTCTTCCAGCATATGGTTTTTGCTCCTTTGTCCAAGGCCAGATGGCTGAATGTGCCTGGGGTTGTTTCTACATTCTGCTCCATTAATCAAGGGTCTGTGTTTGTAGCTTCGAAATAACTTGAAATGTGGGATTATTATGTCTCCTGCTTTGCTCTTGTTGCCCAGCATTTCTTTTGCTGTATTGAGTCTCTTCCAGTTCCATATAAAGAGGAGGATTTTTTTTTTTTAGTTCTATGAGGAATGCTGTTGGTACTTTGATTGAGATTGCATTAAATCTCTTATCTGTTTTGGTAGTACAATGTGGCCATTTTGATAATATTGGCTCTTCCTAATCAGGAGCAGGTTTTTTTTTTGAGCTGTGGTCTTGCTACTTACTCCAGGCTGACCTTGAACTCACAACAGTCCTCCTGCTTCAACCCCCAAGTGCTGGGATTACAGGTTTACAGGCATGAACCACCACACCTGGCATCTTTTTATTTTCTGACATCCTCTTTGATCTCCTTTTTTAGAGTGCTTTTACCTCTTTGGTTAGGTATTTTACTTCTTTGATTAGGTTAGTATTTAATTTTTTTGAAGCTATTGTGAATGAGATTGTTTTCCCAATTTCTTTTTTTCATGGGTTCACTTTGGTGTACAAGAACTCTGTTGACTCTTATGTGTTGGTTTTGCATCCTGCTACATTGCTGAATTTGATAATTACTTCTAGCAGTCTTTTGATGGACTTTTTTGGGTCTTCTCTATAAAGGATTGTATTACCTGTGAATAAGGATAAGTGACTTCTTTCTTTTCTATACATGTTCCTTTTATTTCTTTCTCTTCTTTGCTCTGGATAAAGTTTTCAGAACTATCTTTAGCAGGAGTGGTGAGAGTGAACACCTGTGTCTTGTTCCTGATTTTTTAGAGGAAGAGCCTTCAGTTT
Organism: Cuniculus paca; assembly: GCA_004365215.1. NCBI lineage: Eukaryota > Metazoa > Chordata > Mammalia > Rodentia > Cuniculidae > Cuniculus > Cuniculus paca. Next base: position 3,419 of record RJWT010046017.1, on the reverse strand, counting down.
TTCCTTATGTAATGTGATGGTGGCAGTAGGTTTGTTGTAAATGCCTTTTATACTGAGATTAAGATTCTTCTACCTGTTTTCTTCAGAGTTTTTTCTTTTTAAATCATGCATAGATGTTGAATTTTGTCAAAGGTGCTTTCTGCATCTGTTGAGGTGGTCATGTGATTTTTTTTGTCCTTCTGTTTATGTGATGTATTACATTTATTGATTTGCACATGTTCAGCCATCCTTGCGTCATTGGGATAAAGTCAACTTGGTCATGTGCATGATCTTTTTAATGATTTGTTGCATTCTGCTTGCCAGTAGCTTGCTGAAGATTTTTACATCTATGTTCATTAAAGAAATTGGCCTGTAGTTTTGTTTTTTAGTAGAGTCCTTCTCTGGTTTTGGAATCAAGGTAATGCTAGCTAGCTTTCAGGAATGAGTTTGGTAGTATTCCTTTGCTTTCAATTTTATTGAGGATTTTGAGGGTATTGGTGTTAGATATTCACTGAAGTTCTTGTCAAATTCAGCAGTGAATCCATCAAGTCCTTTGCTTTTCTTAGTTGGTACAGATTTTTTTATTATTACTACTGCCTCAGCTTCATTGCTTGTTACTGGACTGTTCAGGTTTTTTATATCCTTTTGGTTCCATATTGGTAATTCATATGTATTAAGAATCTATCCATTTCTTCTAGATTTTCCAATTTATTGGAGTACTATACAGAGTAGTTGTTAATTTTCTGGATTTTGGTGGTATCTCCTTTTTTTCATATGACTAAAGTTCTCCAAATCTTTCTAGACTGTGTTTCTACCAAAACAGAATTTCTAGCTATTCAGTGACATTTTGCTTTAATGACCCTAGAAATGTTCAAATTCTGTATATTTGAATCTTTACATACCTTTAAAACTTTTTAAAACCTCTTAATCTCTCTCTGTTTTATTTTTATCTTTAGCATTCATCAGTAATAATACTTAATTTCTGTCTACTCTTACTAAAATGTAAATTCAGTGAGAGCAGAAATTTCAATGTGTTTATTGCTGTATTTCCTGCATGCTGAACAACGTGTGGCAGATACTACAAACTTGATAAATAGTTGTTGAAGAGTGACTTCCCTGATTTTGTCAAAATTTTTTCCTTTCAGTTCCCTTACCTGAACTCTGTTTGTGATTGCTGTAGTTCCTATGTCTTTAAGTAACAAAATGAAATTTTCTTTACTAGTTCATATACATATATTGTCTTTGAACTATCAATTAACTTGTTCCCCTTAGTGAAGTCATGTTCATCTTCAACTCATTTATATATTTTTTCTATATATTTAATACCTTAATGAATATCTTTAGAGCTAGGTGAAGTCTAGTGGATTTGAGGATTATATAATAAAACTGTGGCAATAGTAGTCAGTTTTTTAGCTGTGTATGTATCTTTTATGCTGTGTGTATTTTTAAATACTACTTTTAAAATTGGGGTAGGAAGCTGCAGGTGGCCAGTGTGAGCAAGGAGAAACAGTCAGACCTGACCTTGTGTACCTGCTGCCATCAGAAGGCTTGCCTCCTGCAGGCAGCCAGCACAGTTAGAGAGAAGCAGCCAGACCCACCCCTGTATGCCCAACACTATCTGGAGGTTTGCTTCCCTCAGGTGACCAGTATGGGAAGGAAGAAACAGCCAGATACGCCCCTTGCACCCCCAGGCCACAGGAGACGCTTGCTTCCTCTGGGCAGCCAGTGCAGGCCAAAAGCACCACGTGGACAGGCTCCTGTGCACCTGCCACCATTGTGGGAGTCCCCATGTAGACACACAGGCTGAGAGAAGAAGCAACCCTGCCACCACACACGCATGGCCATCAGGAAAGCCTTAGTGTAGCCCCACAGATCTGGAGAGGCTTTCCCTGTGCCCCACTGCCTTCCTGGGGACCTTGCTTCAGAGAAGCCCAGGCTCCTGGCCCATTCCCCTATACTGTGGAGGGGCAGGAGTGTGGGAAGTGCCTGGGAACCAGGTTGTTGGGAGGAGCCCAGGAAGATGCAGACAGGGGAGCAAAGGGCAGTCTTGGGCCTCCAGCCAACACAGAAGAAGTCTGGGAGGTAGCGATATGGGAGAGTGGAAGTCACATACCTGAAATCTCTGAAAGGATAGCAACTAAAGTAGAGAAACAACTTCATGAGGCTGTAAAAGTAATCAAATCAGAAATAATATCTCAGGTAAAAGAGGAAATCAAAAACATAAAGAATTGCTGAGCATATCTAAAAAAGACATAGATAAAGAAGAGGAACATGGGAGAATGATGGAAACCTTAAATGAACAATATAGGAAGGCATTACAATGCATGAGGCAGATTCAAGGAGATATCCAGGAAATTAAAAACCATCAAAAACTGGCAAAACCATTTGAAAGAGACTGAAAATAAACTTTCAGAACTGGAGGATAGGATTGCAGCTAGCGATTGTGAAAGAAAAGATCTCTTAAAAATTACAAGGAACCAGGAAATAACAATTCAGTGGCTGCAAGATGATGCAAAGAAAAATGAGTCAAGAGTAATAGGTATCAGCCAAAAAAGTGGGGGCCAACACAAATGACTTGAAGGGACTGTTTACAGAAGTAGTAGCAGAAAACTTCCCAAGCATGGAAAAAGGACTTAGCATACAAATGTGCTAGGCATATAAAACTTCAACTGGCCACAAGATAAATTTACACCCAGACATATAATGGTCAGGATCCCAGAATTTCAGCACAAGAACAAAATATTGGGGGCTGTTGGAAAGAAGAAGCAGATCATCTGTAAAGGAAAGCCCATCAGAATCATGGCAGACTTCTCGGCACAAACCATTGAGTAAAGAGGAGCTTGGAGTGAAGTGCTTCAAGTCCTGAAAGAAAACAGCTTCCAACCCACGTTGATGTTCCCTGCAGAACTGTCTTTCAAAATTGATGAAGGGATAGGATGCTTCTGTGATAAAGAACAACTGAAGGAATGCATTACCACCAAATCAACCCTACAAAGAGCACTGAAAGATACCCTAGAGAGATAAAGATGACCATGGTTCCAGGAATAGCAGCAGAGGGAGATCGCTAAACAGGGCAGGCAGTTGAATGAAGGGGAGAAGTGAGCGGCCAACAGCAGGAGGATAGCATGGCAGAGACCAGCCAACGTATGCTGGTTGTAACCATTGATATGGATGGCATCAATTCACCAATGAAAAGAAACACAGGGTGAGTGGATCAGGAAACAGGGTTCATCAATATGCTGTATACAAGAAACACATTTAACTCAAGGGGAAATTCATAGGTTGAAAGTCAGAGAAGAGAGAAAAATGTTCCATGTGACAGGAAACCAGAGAAAAGCAAGGGTAGCTTGCACATCAACCGCAGAATGGATAAGAAAGATAATGATATTTTCATACAATGGAAAGCTACTCAGTTATAAAGGAGGATAATCTTGAGGCTC
>RJWT010046016.1:0-11526 GCA_004365215.1 Cuniculus paca | reverse complement strand
TGTACGCCACCACTCCCTGCTAGACTGTATTTCGTAACCTCAAAAGTGTGAAGAATTGAAAACCCAGTAGTAAACTGCACAATACTACTTTGTAAGTGTTAAATAGATGTAATGACAAAGAAAAAATAATTTCACTTACCTTTACTCCAGAACGTTAAGTAACATTCTTGCCCTAGTACACCAAAAAAGCAAATAATTTTTGAGTCTTCTTTTTTTATTTCTCTTTTCTGGTTTCTAAAAACTGTGATTGGTAAATCATTTGCAAAGAAAATAAATATTTTTGCAATTTTTTTCATCTTTTGGCCTTTGCAATGAAAATACAAAGCTACAGTATTAAAGTAGCTTGTATTAACTTTGCCATAAACACACTTATTTTAGTATTCATGAAGAATATTATTAATTTCAAAATATGTTAAATATATCAATTGCATGTTCACTGTAATATACAAATATGTTTGTTTTAAATGATCCAAGTCATTTCCTTACACTTTGCCCTCAAATTTTGTTACATCCACTGAAAAACAAACAAAATAAAATGAGGCCATGGTATTACATTTTATGCATCAACATGCCTTCCCTAGAGGCAAGAGCTGCTCTTGCTCATAAACCTGATGCATATTTATGCTTCATTGTTTTTTAGCCAATTAAAATATCTTATATATTTTAGAGGAAAGTGAATTGCAAAAAAAACAAAACAAAAAAGCTGTTCTTTCCAAAATGCTTAATTGGAAGAAGCTCCTGAGAGAAAGTAGTGTTAAGGAGGAATGTGAAGGCATAAAATTAATATCACCGTGGCTTTGGATATGATAAAACACAATGTTAAATTATATCAAGGAAAAAAATCTCAAATTCAAAAGCGTTAGAGATATAATTCTCTTAAAAATTGATTTAAAGTCTGTACCACTTTTAAGAAAACATCTCTGTTTACAGAACTTTTACAAAGATTTTTCACTTGACCTTTCATATTTTGTCTTATGGAACGAACCACTGATAACCAAGAATGAATGCTGTTGCTGACAAAACTAACAGAGCAATCATAAAAAGTAAAAACAATAGGTACATTTTCCATGAAAATTTAAAGAAAATGATGAAAACCGTTGTATTAGTCAATGCTTACTAAAGAAGCAGATTTAATGCAAGTTACGTAAATGTATAAGAATTTACAAGATTGGCTTACAATAGCCAGCTGCAGAGTTGGGAGGGTATGCAAAGGGCTGTCTGAAGCGTTCAGTGGAAGGCCTGGAACTCACCGCAGTACGCTTCGCAAGTCTGTATCAGGAGGACGAAGGGTCTGCACTGGAGACTGAAGAGTCTGCACTAGAAGGGTCTGCACTGGAGACTGAAGAGTCTGCGCTGCCAGGAGACAGCGTCCAAGGTGGAGGCAAAGGCTGGTGCTCCTCTGAAGAAACAGAAGCAAGCCTTCTTTCCTCATTTGCCTTTTACGTCGTTCAAGAACAAGCCTACCCAAAACTATGCTGATCCAAGTTAGCAGGGCGTTTGTTACTCAAGTTGACACAGTAAGTTAACTATCACAACTGTGATACCTGAAAATCATTATCATGAAGCAAAGGCCATAAAACTATAGCTGCAGTCATCCAAAGAAATAAGGAATTGGCAGTATACTTCCATCAGAGTATCTTCAGTTAATCAGCTCTATCATCAGAATGAGTTTCAGGTGATAATACTCATGTTGAAAAAAGGGAAATAGTTTTGGTTCTGGTCAAAATACTACTACTACTACTACTATTACTACTATTACTACTACTACTACTACTACTACTACTACTACTACTGCTACAGCTTATAGTATGATTACTCATAACTAATTACAACTGAACAAATATAAGTCCTAATCAATTGTCATATATTATATGATGTAATCATCACAAAATCAATATTGTTTAAATACTTTTTCTCCTCATTTTTAACTTAGGAAATTTGGACTCGGGTAACTTAACACAGATGCTTACATTTGTAAATCAGTGGTGGAATCAGAATTGAATAAATGCTACTGTGCCTCCAGAGATGTACCTCTGACCCTTTGTAAAAACAGAATATTCTATCCAAAGTGTAAATCAAAGAAATGTTGTTAATGTTTAGAACAACTCCTAAAATTAACCATAGCTTATAGATTTTAGGCACAATTATTTCCCATTCATTACATCTAAATGATTGCATTATTATTTCCCAAATAATATGCAATGATTTAAACCTTCAAATGTAATTCATGAGCACTCTTCTGTCTTATCCATTCTTAGACTTTGTTTCTCTGGAGGGAAAGATTTTCAGCAATATTTATTCTTTATTTTGGTTATTTATAAATAATATCTTTCAATATTTTCCACACTTATCTTCCCAGTGTAGATACATGATAATACTGTTATGTCAATATTCTATTTTTACTTGCTTAGAGCTACATAAATATTTTTCAATGTTTTGCCAAGTAGTGTACTGTGACAACATTTTCCTTCTCTGCAGTTTTTTTTTCTCCTAGAGTTATTTACTTCATTTTAATTTCTGTGGTGTTGTATATTGCTATTTACAATTCACCCAAACTTTCTTTCAGAATGCAATTTCCCACACGGAGAAGCACATCAGGTGATGTATCAGTTCCAATTAATTTTCTTTCCTGGAGTCAGTCCTCTTGGAGCCTTCTATCCTTTTGCCCCGATTTGTACTCTAGTTCTCTATGCCAGCAGCACAGCTGGCTCTTTCTTTTTCTGATCTTCTTTGGATCGTTTTGCCTTCATTGTGGTAGAATATAGCTTCCATAAAAAATATTAATAATGATTTGCATAGATGGTACATTATTGAAACAACATTAGCTTTAAAATGTTGCTATTTTCCCCTTTTGTTTTATTTGGGGATTTAACTTAGTCAAGAATAAAAGTTGATTTTTTTTCCCTTAGCATCTTAAAAGGATTACACCCTTGAATTCATGCTTCTGATGTTGCTGCTGGGAAATTCAATGCCATATTGTAAATTAGTTTTTTCATGTACTAATCTTTTTTGTCTTTAGTAGAATCTTCACTTTATAGTCAATTTCAGAGAATTTAGAAAATATGTTTTTGGAAAAAATTCCAGTAATGTTTTTTCATTTATTACAATCAGATCTTAATGGGCAAAAATTACTGATGGCCCAAGTTAAAGGAGTAATTGAATTTTACACATGTCCTGGGCATTAGAGATTATGTATTTATCTAACGGCTTCTCTCTCTTGGAAGAGTTTCTTCATATTTCTTCACAGATGAAAGAAAACTAAAGCCTTTTCTTCTCCTTACAGTGGGTTTACTTACATTCCTGCCCACTGCTTTTTCTGCACCTTCTGTATGTCCAAAGGGGAGTGTAAATTATTCTCCACAAATAGGCAGCAAATATTTTAAGATCCTTTTCCGGTAGAAAACCCGCACCGGATATGCTAGTCAGAGCTGACCCTGGTGACAGAATTATTCTTTGGGGAGGTGGGCTATGATCAATAAGTGCTCTAATGTTATTCCTGCTCTTTGTATTGGTCTAGGGCCAATCTAATCTGGAAGACTGTAAGCAGCTTAGTTTGCAAGTATGATAGTTTCATAGATCCCAGAATTTCCACCTCCAAAACATGTTCACTATCTTTTTTCATTATTGTTTTTGGATACCAGAAGCTTAAATATCTGTTCCTTCAGTGTAGAATACTTCCTTATATTAGTCTGTGATCGTTTTCTTCTCAAGGGTTTTGTCTATTCTATTCTTCTAGGACTTCTATTACTTGTATGCTGTACTTGACTTAGTTTTCTTATTTTCTTTTCAAATTTTACATGTCTTCTTGTTCCTGTGCTGTAGTTGAAACTTCTAGACAATTATTTGCATTTGATACTGTTAGCTATATTAAATTTTTAAAAATATTTTTGAACCTAGGGATTACTTAATACAACTGATCTTTTTCTTAAAAGTCCAGTCAAAATATTTCAGAACATCTCATTAAAAAAAAAACCTATTAGATTTCCAAGTACTATAGATAAATTCCTATGATTACTTTATCCTCTTCTAATAGCTTTAATGATTTTTTTTCTGGCCTAAGAGTGAAGCTTTGTTCTCAAATGAGTTCACATTTCCGAGATCACTAATTTGGATGTAACTAGAATATTTAAATATTGTATAAACTGGGCGTGGCGGCTCATGCCTGTAATCCCAGCACTATGGAGGCTGAGACAGGAGGATCGTTGTGAGTTTGACAACAGCCTGGGTTACAAAGTGAGCTCAAAACCAGCCTGAATGGCATAGTGAGACGCTGTCTCAAAAAGACAAAGGCCAAGGATCTAGCTCAGTGGCCTAAGTGCCTGCCTGGCAAGTGCAAGGTCATGAGTTCAATCCCTGGTGCTGCAAAATAAATAAATAAATAAATAAATAAAAAAGAACATTTTAAAACCTGAAATCTTGTATGTAGGGAGCACTGTAGAAAGAAAAAACCAAAGATGTCCAACAAAGACTTATCTCCCAAATATTTAGTAATATAATTAGAAATTATTTATGTAAATATTCTCAAGGCATGCACTGTTCCACTGAGCTATATAATCAGCCCTCACTAGGCAATTTTGAAAGAGTTCCCCAATTTTAAGACTCAGTTCCTTTGTCTTTAAAATAAAAGTTTTCATAACAATGCCATAATAGATATTTTGAGGGTAAACAGATGTAAAAATCACAATGCGTTTTTTAGAATGGAAGTATGGTTAGTCGTCACTTTCAGTTCTACTGTTGACATTATCACTTTCAGAAAGCTTCTGCTATTAGCAAGTCAAAGGACAAAAGTGTAGTATTACATTGGGTCAAAAATTTATTTTGTGTACAATCTTCTGTCTTCTTTTCTGGATTTTGGTTTTATATTGAACATAGTGAAGACTAAGCCAGATAAATTTTGGATGACACTTTCCACTAAAGAAAAATATGCTTAAGATTTCATGAGTTTTAAAAAACTTTAGTATGAAATAAATTAGTAATAAAGTAATATTTACTATTGTTAAAGTAGTTACACAATTTGATTTTCAAAATAATACACTTTTGAAAGAGAAAAATAGTTATTAAGTATGCAGGTGCAACAGGTATATGATTACCCTTCATATAGGATACAAGAAGATGGCTCAGAAAGTATATGTTAAAATATCTTATGTTAAAACATAAAATATTCTTAACAAACTTTTAGTGTTCACTAGCCAAAATCTGTTACACTTTTATTAATAAAGGATAGGAAATAAAGGAGGCAACTGTCTTAGTGTGTAAGTTTGTCCCATTACAAAAGTATATGATTTGAGAAATGATATGCAGTTCCCCAAAATGCCCTAGAAACTTCCTTGTGTTATAGGAAAGAAAATCGTATCTTACAATATGAGAAATGGATAGCAGCTTAGGAGAAATTCATTGTATTCTCTCTTTTAATAGGTAACAATTGTGACTGAAATGTTAACACCCACAGCTCCATCATAATGTGTCACAGGGGTTGAAAAGAGCAGAAGTGTAGAACAAACAATGCAGGTGGGAACTTCAGACCTCATTTATTCTTGAGAGTAGTAACAGAAGCATTATAAATAGTGAGGGTTAAATCAAACTACAATTCTGTTTTCTAGTATTTTTGTATGTATGTACAATGAGTCATAGAGAGGTTAAAACAAATAAATTAATAGATGATTTTTTATTCCAACAGAAAATCTGTAGAAGTAATATGGGTTACAAATATGCAAGCAGTTTTTTGTAATTAGTTGTACATAACCAATATCAAATTTCCATGCTCATGGGACTGGACAATTTAGATAAAATTAGAAAACATTATTGTATGCATTTAAATATGGAAAAATAATAAGTGAATCCAATAAGACAAATCTGAAGGAGAAAGAATATGTGTTTCTTTCTTCCTGCTAGAAATATTCATACGTATTGGTTTCACACCTCTAAAATCTTGATAAATATCTATCTACTCTTTGAAAACCAATGAAGGAAGAACCATTTCACATGCCGCAAAAGCAACAAAGTATTTTTGTTTTCTTTTTTTCCTGTGTTAATCAGGCTGGAAAAGTTTTCCCTAGGTACATAGATTTGTGACAACTTTAAAAAGAAAATGTATATTAAAGTGTGTAATGCATATTGATATATTTTATTAAGAGTATCTGAATGTATTGATGTTTATGTTTTAGGCTAAAAAAAAACAAGAAAACTCTGAAAAATGTTATAGTAGGTAAAATCACATATGTAGCATGATCTTGTTCTCTCTTTTTCCATAGTCATATTACAGATCAATAATGATGCTTAGTAGCATAGTTCATTGAGAATTACTTATTACCATCAATCATTGAGCTACACAATTGTCCTGCTTTCCTTGGGAGTTGTTTCACCCAAGATAGCAGGGTAAACACAAAGAAGGTTAAAAAGAGGTTAAAAATACTAATTCACTGAATGAGGTTCGAAGGAAAAAAGTATCTCTGCAAATAGGCAATCAAACAATTTATTAAAAGTGTCTATCTTCTCTAGTTAGACAACCACAGTTTTCAAGAGATTGGTTCTAACGTTCTAAATTCATGACGTATTAATTCTTGTAGTTGGTCATATTTCAGAACATTGTAGTATAAATGACTGTTATAATACACATATGAAAATTCACATACATGTGAGTCTTTTACTTTTTAGTAATTTTTGGGGGAAGTGTTTTTTTTTACGATGCTGACTTTCCTTAAAATATTTTTGAGACTTGCTTTGGGGTTTGGTAAGACCTATTGGACTATTCTATTTGTATATTTAAAAGACAATTTGCACTTTCTGAAATAACAGAACTCCTGACTAAATATACAACTATATGCTGAATCATAAAACATTGTCTATAAAGTTATGAGGCTAAATTATTTGTTAGAAGTTCTCTATTTAAATGTGGTTAATAATCTTAAAAAGTCTTTACACGTCACATTGTCTTTCTAATAAAGGTGATCTGTGATACAAAACTTAATCATTTGATGATATAGATTTTTTACTTGGATAAATACCCAAGAAATAATCTATTATTTTTAAAACATGCATATATAATATATATATTATAAATATGTGTTATCACAAATATAAAAATACGTGTTGATTGTAAAATAAAATTTTTGAGAATTTTCTCTAAGATATATTCTAACACTGAAACAATATGCACAAATTTTTCTAATAAGGAAGAAAAAAATAAATGGAGATTTATAGGTTATCAAACTTTCTTAATAACATTAAATAATGAAAACCATTTATCTTCTTGGAAAAAAAGTGTATGCAGTTATTAAAATGTTTATGAAACATATGTATGCTGTAAGAAGTTTTATACTGATTACAAAAATAAAGATATAAACTGTTCAATATAAATTCTATAATATATTTATGCAAAAATAAAGACATAATAATAGCTATTTTTGTTTTAGGAAAGGGAGGAGAATTGTGACATTACTTTTTAAAATTTATGTGCTTGTTACATGTTCTTCACAATAAGCATGTATTCTTTTAAACCCAAGAAGAATTACAGATATACTTAAGTAATTTTTAAACCATCAAAACAAGAGATAGACTTGGTAGTACATACCTGTAATCCCAGCATTGAGGAAGAGAAGGCAGCAGGCTCAGGAGTTCAAGGCCAGCCTACATAACAACCTCAAGGGCATCCAGGGCTACACAACCAGAACATGTCTCAAACAAACAAACAAACAAAATCAAATGAAGACAAGGGTATAGGTACAAATATTAACTTTATGAGTTCAAAATTATACTGCAAGGGCTGGGGATATAGCTCAGTGGCACAGTGCCCGCCTGAAAAGTGCAGTCATTATTTTGATTCCCAGTACCAAAATGAAACAAACAAACAAACAAACAAACAAACAAAAAACTATACTGCAAATAGCTTGTATATGACATTCAGAAATTTTTAAGAAATGCAAATCTAAATCCAGGAAAAATTCTACTGTAAAAGCCAACTGGTAAAATTGCATGAGTTTAAAGCAAACTTTAATGCATCTAGTGCATTTCTGTCCAAATTTCTGCTTTGTTCTTTCTCTTTCTATGTTCACCACCGAAGTTGCTAACAAAGATGGTCCAGTTTTCACTATCTCTCCTTGACAACATTAGCGTATTAAGAGTTAGGGATTTGGGTCAGATGTAAGATAAAATTGTCCATCTTTATCACTTTCTTATTTCTGGAACACAATAATGGATACCCACATCTTTTTTTTTTTTTTTTTTTTTGCGCCACCAGGGATTGAACTCATTACCTCGTGCTCACCAGGCTGGAGCTTAGGCCCCTGAGCCAACTCCCTGGTCCTTGATACCCACATCTTGCAAGAGGAAAATTATTTTTATCTAAGGTCTTTACTCCATGGTCAGCTAGCTGCAAGACAGAAATGGCATGGTGGAAGACCCTGGTAAGAGGGCATCTACTCAACCATGGCATCCAGGAAGCAGAGAGAGAAGGGACGAGTCAGGTAGGCAGACAGGTCCTTCCAGATCATACTCGTAGCGAAACCCCTCTAACACGGCCTCACCGGACTGCGCACGCGTCTGCTGAACTCATTACGTAAGGTGAAGGCACCGATTATTACAGCTCCTTCATGACCCAGTCACATTCCAAAGTTCCACCTTTGAGCACTTGAGAGTTTAGGGACACGCTCTCCATATAAACCACAAGAGCACCCTTAGGAAAAAGGCCAGAGGAAGTTTTCCCTGTCCCCTTCACTAGGTGAGGTTTTTCCAAGAAAGAAACACTTAAGAAGCAGAAAGTAAGATATCAAATCTCTCACCAGACATCAAATCTTCTTACACCTTGATCTTGGATTGTCAAGCCTCTGGAACCATAAGAAATATGTATATGTGAGGGTGCCTTGTGTTTTGTTTTGTTTTGAGGCAGGGGTTCCCTAGGTAGAGCAGGCTGGCTTTGAACTTGCTTATGTAGCCCAGGCTACATGATTTCATTTAATGATGAAGATTATGATTACAAGTACTGAACCAAATTAAACAAGAACAAAATCAAATTTCCTTGTAAGCTCAACATTGAATTTGATTCAATTCTCAGTCAGTTCAGTTTGGTGCCAGCATCATAGAAATAAATTCATGAACCAAGGTACCACTAGTAAGTTATTTTCACTTAGAATGTTAGGCTATAACTGCAGTTTGTCTCCATGAAACATTTTTATTAAATTTAAATTTGCCTTCTAGATTTTCTTTGATTTCTATCTATATTAAAGAAATACCCATTTTGCATAACATGAACTTCTTAAGGCTATATTAATTTTGTTGCAGTCTTTAGTGCTTATGAAGATAAATATATATTATTAAAATTCTTAAGTAAATACAGATACAGACACCCAATATCTTATAATGAAATAATGTAGGGACTTCACAGATCATGATTTACATTAAATGTTTGTATATAACTTTTTAACTACCATTAAAATCTCTTTTAAATTTGATTATTCCAGCAATTACATTAATACATGCTCCTTAATTTTTGTCCATTTTTCTGATATATGAGATTGCTTTTAATTTATATAATTCATGACCAATATGTTGGGTACTTGTAAGTCTTTAAAATGTTTTACATGATATAAGGATTGTCTGTTTATTAACCAAGCTAGAAAATATTTTCTGGAATTTTCTATATTTTATTTTAAAATTGAGTCTGTTTAAATCCTTCCTCTAAGTGGGTACAGCCCTTATTTTAAATATGTATCCCTTAATGAATTGCTTTCAAATTTTACTTTTGAAATCATTTGTCCTACAAACCAATCTCTTACACAAAATATTACAACATATAATTGTTTTAGTATTTAAACTAAATGCACACACACACGTGTATATATGTATAGATATATATATGATTTTTCACAATTATCACCTGGATTCATTAAGATTATTTGTTCTGGAATGCATTTTCAGTTGACCAGTATATAATAAGGTCATTAAAGAAAAATAAGGATGAATACAGCATTTTTCTTTCTTCAATCTGCAAGGACTCCTTGTCTTGTCTGATTTCCACAAGATAAAGGCAAATGGTTCATCAATGACATGTGACATTTCCTTAATTACCCCGAGGGCACATGACATGAGGCTGTTCTGATTTGAATTCTTCCAATCTTTCCAGGAGATATTTTCTCATTTCAGCCTGGTTTTCACTTCATGTTCCAGGTAACAGGTTTCTTTCATTACTAAAAATCTTTATTGCTCACTATTATTAGTGTTTCTCCTTAAATGCCAAAGAAAAGAAGCTTCTTCTGATTCTTCTTTTTTTTTTTTCCCCACCTTATATATTCACATGCTTTTTGGTAGTTTGAGGATAGGGAATAAAACTTTGTGAAGGATTTTAGGCACATACCTTCTATCTTTGGGCTTGCTAAACATAAACCTACAAAAATATAGGTTTAATTAGACATTTTAACTTTTTCACCTGTTCTTGAATTCTGTATGGATTGTATATATTTTTCTTCATTGGTGATCAATTATTGTGTTTCTAGGCCTATTTCCACATATGATTTAGTGATACAATAGTATTTCTCATTGAAATGAATTTCCAGTAAAAGAAATTCTAAAATACATTTTATATGTCCAAGGTATAACTTTGCCTAGACAACAATTGGTATCAGAATTTCATCAAAAACATTCCTTTTATAAAGGTGAACATACTGGATTTGGAAACAGGAGGATATTGACTTATTTCTCTCTGTGTGTCCCTAGAAGAAATTCAATGATCCCACTAATCCGTTTGCATACGTAAGAAATACAACTAAAACTCCCTAACCTGTCTACCTCACAAAGGAAAGTGCATATAAAAGCATTCTGGTACAATAAAACTTTTAATGATATTCTTATTAAAATACTTCTGTAAAGTGCAAATAAGAAAAAGCTGCTCTGTGAAGATGGGAGAAAAGCTGTTGAGGTCGTCATTTAAACTTAAGTGTAACTGCAGCATTTATAACTTTTCTCCAAAAACTAATGCACATTTCATTTAGTCAGATGTTACAGGGTATACGAAAGCCCCTGCTTTTGTAGCTTTACATTGTAATCTCTGTCATTCCCTAAGGGAGTAGGAGGCTGTGAAAAACTCTTCTCACACAACTCTCTCCAGCTGATTTGATGCACATACCTTTTCAGTTCAATGTCAAGCTCCCATTGAACTCTGTGTCAGATGAACAGCTCCTCAAATTTCTTTATAACATTCATTGTTGGCTGATGCTGTGATGTTAGCACTTGGTGTATTCTCACTTCCTATGCCCAGGGCTAAAATTCCCACACAATATCAGACAACTGAAAAACATGAAATGTTCAAGTCTTACTATGATGCTATCTTTCTTTAAAATTTCACATTTGTCGTTACATTTTATTAAACCAGACATGGTAGAAAACAAAGAGGAAATAGGGAATTCAGGATTTCTTCATATACAGAATAAGGAAGAAAAAGGACAAATAATATGTTCTGCACTTTGCACATTTACATTTTTATAAAATTATTATTTTAATGATTAAGGGGCTAAAATGAGCCCTAATTAACGCTAA
>RJWT010046015.1:0-11513 GCA_004365215.1 Cuniculus paca | reverse complement strand
TTTTTCTTTCTCTTCTTCTGCCTCTGCCTCTTCCTCTCTCCCCCTCTCCTTCTCTCCCTCTCCCTCTCCCTTTCTCTCTCTCTCTTTCTCTTCTTCTTTCTTTGTTTCTCTTGTTGGTGCTAAGAACTGAACCTGTGACCTGGAGCAAAGCATGTACTCTACTGGAGAGCTACATCCCTAGCTCTGAAATCTATTCTTCATTCAGAAAACAGTAGCAAGCTATGGGAAATAACATGGTAAGAACTGATTTCAGCAAATTCAACATTTCTGTTATGTGGATAACGGTGGACAAACAAGAGTAGTTAAGAAACATTAAGGGACGTAATGATAACAAAAAGTGAATTCAAACGAAATGTTTTGGGTAGACACAAACAAAAGTGGTATAATAGTGACTATTCATCTTTACAATACTGAGAGCAGTCCCTAACATAGTGCCCACTGTGACTGTCATAAAATATTTCACTGTGATTTCCTTTATAGCCATTGCTCTCTCATACACATTTTGAAAACAAGAATTAAGAAAATATTTATCAAAAAATATGTAAGTTTTACCAGCTATCTGAACGTGTCTTCATAAATGTTCCTTTCATCCAGGCTTGTTTAATTTGTTTTCAGCACTATTGTGCTTTGTAAAGAAATGAGAGGAAGACAGATAATCATAACAAGGAAAGCAAAGACTATATTGGTCCTTCTCTTCAATCATCTAGGACAGTAGGTTTTAAACCTCATTTAGAATAAATCAACCAAAGAATTTAAAACAACTATACATATGCCCAGCCTATCCCTACATCTCACTCTTCATCTTGTGTGATATGACTGAGCAGCTACTTTGGAGGAAATATGAACATCTTATGAGAAAGTGGCAATTAGTACTTCAGGGTCCTTACAATGTATAATAGTAGATATCAAACTTAGCCTAGTGTGATATATATATATATATATATATATATATATATATATATAATCACACACATCAAACCAAACATAGACAACTGAAAAACATCTTTCACAAATTAACACTTATCTCACCTAATGCAGTATAACTTGGTATTTTCTATATTACTCACTGTCTTCAGCTAGACAGTAAAGAAATTTCCAAAAATGTAAAAAAAAAAAAAAGCCACTATTCTCACTATTTTGTTCTGGATAATAGGTACTTTTCATTTTAAAAATTACATTATCATGCAATGAACTTATTACTAGGCTAGAAAAAAAAAGAAAAGACACACAATGTTTCAATCTATTATATTGATTTTAATACTAACCAAAGAGGTATCCAATATTAGGAGAAAGCTATATGTAAGTGGGTGTTCCAAATCAATTTTAAACACTGACAGTAACACACTGTGCAGTTGCTATCACTTTAGTAAAAATATCAAAATTTTAGACAATTTTTAAAAATATCTTGTTAAAAAGACAACTGAGTCTAATGTTGAAAAGAAACACAGCCTGCATCTCATTTAGAAGAAAACTAAACGTCTCATGAGAAAAGAGATATAATTCTTTAAAAATCACAATAATACACATTCAATGAGATCGATTTCTTAGTAGACTCTGCTAGTGATAGTTAGGGAAAAAGATCTTAACGTACTTTTTCCCCATCAATATCACGTACAATATTTAATAAGAGGAAATGTAGGAACATTTACATGAAGATAATGTGTTTCTTGAACTATTCATATCACATAAAACAAATTTTTTTAGATAAAGTAAGATAAGGTAAGTGTCGTTATAAATACAAGAGATATTTCCAACTGCAGGAAAAAAATAATCTCCATTTTTACTAAGTTATCTATGCAACCAACACAGAAGCACTATGTCCTAGGAATATTTTCTTTGCTAGTAAGTCTTTATTCATCTCATATATCAAATGCCAATGGTCCCTGCAGCATAGAATTTTGGGTAACTCTCTTCTTCTGTATTTATTCTCCTTCTTCTCTTTAATATCAGGAGTTTAATGAGGAATCTATCCAGTCTGCTAACAGTTAGTTACATTTCCTAGCATCTTCTATTGCAAGGTGAGTTATATGGGCAAGTTGTAGACAATTAGATAAAAGCAGAAGCAATATGTATAATATCTGCGTCATAAATTTGAAGAGAAAAAGAGTTGGTTCCCTATTTCTCACTTCTCTAAGCATGAATTTAGAGACCACCTGCAGACCAAGGATGAAGGTGCTCACGCTGTAACATGGCACAAAACTAAATGCATGTGTATGGTTTCAGCCTAACTTTCAATGAATGTAAACATTATATGCCATAACATGAGCTGAAATTCATAATATCACCAAGAATGAAAATCAGGACAGGTGAAGTAGGGGAGGAAGGAGGGAGGCGGGAGGGGAGTGGAAGGGGATTGAAAAGAAAAAAGAAACAAGGTGTATTATGTACATGTACACACTCCCCGAGATGATTGAAAACTGCAAACTAAGAATGCAAATCTATATCCTAAGTAATAAAGAATTCCAATTCTATCATTAACTTCTCCAACTTCAGTGAAAAAGTGTAGATAAAATGTGAGTGAAGTTTAATTAGGATATAATAGCAAGGTTAATGCACAAAAACATGTAAGGTTTTGAGACTAACAGACAGTTATACAGTAATAGAAAGGTCATAAATTCCCAAATCGACAATCAAGAATGTCAAATAAACATTTCCTGGAGAATAAGGCTACCTGTCTTCTACAAACTAAACCTTTTTTTTTTTGACAGGATGGAACGTTCTTGTATATATTTCGCACAAAATACTGAAATAGAACATAACTGCATTCCTCACATCACTACACCAAAATGTCAAAAGATTCAGTTCTCTGCATGAAAATGCACAACAACATAAATATGAAAGGAGGCTACAATTTCAACATGGTATTCACACAGTACAGAGTCAAATGGAGGCCACTGTAAAAAAATGGGCATAGAACTTTCAAAAACAAATGCAGAGCATTTTAACAGTATGGTATAAAATAAAAACCTCAAAGATTATTCATTCGGGTAAAAGTTATCTCTTACAATTAGCATCACTCACAGTTATAAATCATTTAATCTCTCCAAATTTTTGTGATACTTTTCTTTTTATGCAGTTAACTTGGAGTGATTTAAATATATTAGTTATTGATTTGGCCCCATTTCTTCAGTTAAGATATTTTTTGTAGATATGGATCATTTTTGTAGATATATATAATAGTACTAGACAATAGTAATCTAGTGGTGAAAAAGATATCTTTTATGTATAACATCTGTAGGAAAGCTCAGTGATGAATCTTAAGTAGTTATTAGATAAAAACATCAATATTTCAGACATAATACCTAATTTTTTTATTCTATTTAATATAGGCTTGTTGGAAGTAACAGGAACTTGGCAGACTCAATATTGTTAGTATTCATAGAATAGATACATGCTATATTTTAAACTTAATTCTCAGTACAAAAGAAACATTGAAAAGTAGACCAAAATTTGGTACAGCACCTCTAAAGATGGAAACTAGGTACAACTTCAGGACATTTGCTTGCTCTTGATGCACACAATGAACATTGAATTTAAGTGAAAACAATGTGTAAAATATTCACACGATGGCAATCACAAGGTTCTGAAAGGAATGAGGTTCAATATAAAATTTAGGAGCTACAAGATAGTATAAATTTTAATCTTTATTTTCTTCTTTTGTGATACTGGGGATTGAATCTAAGGGATTCACACTAAGCTACATTCCAAGATTTGTGTTTTCTTTTTATTTTGAGACAGTGTCTCACTAAGTTAATAAATTTTCCAGACTGAGTTTAAACTTATAAACTTCCTACCTCAACCTCCCAGACTACTAGTATTAGAGACTCGTGCCATCACACCTAAACTTCAGTGTAAGTTTTCATCTAAAAAAATTAATGACAGGGTTTCTCACGTACTTGTTAACAATTACCCAATACAATAATATGTGGCATTCTGGTAACCAAAATCTAATGCACAAAGAAACACAAGTGATGATATAACTCTAGATATGCAAAGAAAGAGGACCGTCCCAAAATACATGTTTCCCAGTGTGTGGCCATTTAAAAAGATGAGAAAGAATTTATATCCATGTAGAGTCATTATTCAGAGATTCATATCTATCAAATGTAAACTTCAGAAGAGAAAAGCTGAAAGATTTGAGGATGGACTTGTATCAAGTTTCAGTTTATCATCTTTCATTGGTATGTCATTAATTGTGCAGAGTACAATCATTTGAGAAAATAAATAACAAAGTTTATAAGACAAAGATTATAGTAGTTGTTCTCTCCATTTTCCCAATAAAAATGAGTAGAAGAAAAAAAGATTAGAAAACTCAACATACATGAGATATTTAAGTAAAGTACAAAAACCTAGTATACCTAGTGGTTCAATGGCTCCACATGTCCTTAAGACTTTCAGAAAAATTACTAAGCATGTTTCAAAAAATGAATAGAAAATGATCCAACTCTGATGTGAATTATCAATTTAGTAACTGTATTATCATAAAAAGAAGGACACAGCATCTAGACAGATTCTGAGCTTCCATGACATGATTTAAAAACAATTTACTTCCTATAGATTGCCCTTTATGACAGTGGTGTGTCAAGAGGATGGAAACATAAAAGCCTGCCCTGCTGAAGTCTACTCATAATGAAGATGATGCAGCTTAATCACATGGACTATATATATATATATATATATATATATCACCCAGAGCAACAAAAGCAATACTGGGTAACATGAGTAAAACAAGAAGCATTGTAATCCCCAACATCTAGCCTATGTTTATGTTACATACCTATAGTGATAAAAACATCAGAATACAGGCATGAGGAACAGTGGAATAGAACAGAGAATGCAGAAATAACCTCAAGCATATTCAACTATTTTATGTTTGATAAAGGGGCCAAAACCATACACTGGAGGAAAGACAGCCTCTATGATAAATGATGCTCAGAGAACTGGCTGTTCATATGTAGAAGATTGAAATTAGACACATATCTTTCATCATGTAATAAACCAAAATAAAAATGGATCAAAGAAATAAAAAGTTAAAACAAAATACTTAATTTGCTGGAAGGTAAAATAGGTAAAACTCTTGAAGACACAAGTGTTGGCAAGAACTTTCTGAACCCAACCTCATGTGCACAGGAAACAGTACCAAGATTCAACAAATGGGGTCATATCAAATTAAAAAGCTTCTGAATAGCAAAAGAAACAAGCAGCAGAGTGAAAATACAACATACAGAATGGGAAAAAAATTGTCAGCTATTCTTCAGGCAAAGCACTAATATCTAGACTTTATAAAGAAATCAAACAAAGGAGACACTTCCCCCAAATAAAAGACTCAATCAAAAAATGGGCAAGTGAAATGAAGAGACATTTCACAAAATAAGAAGTACAAATGACCAATAAATACATGAAGAAATTTTCAACATCTCTAGTCATTAAAAAATGCAAAGTGTGGTACAAATTAATGTAGCTCAGTGGCACAGCACCTGCCTGGCAAGCATGATTCCTGGTACAAAAAAAAAAGGCATATGAAAACAACACTGAGATTCCATTTTACCCCCAAAACAATGGTTATGATCAAGAAATCAAATAACAATAAATGCTCACTAGGTTGAGGAGCAAAAGAAACTTTTCTACATTGTTGCTGAGAATATAAGGTAGTGCAACCAATGTGGAAATCAGTATAAAGATTCCCAAAAACACTAAAATGAGAAATTCCATTTGACCTAGTTACTTCCCTTCTCAGTATCTTCCTGAAATAATTAAAGACATCATATTACAATGATATATGCATACAATGTTTATAGCAGCACAGTTCATAATTGCTAAATGTTGAAAGCAGGTTACATGTTTTTCAACAAAAGGATAATGAGAGTGCACTACTTAAATACAGTGGAATACTACTCTGCCAAAAAAAGAAAGATTTGAGTCATCTTTTAAAAAACGGATACACCTTCATATGACAATATTAAGTAAAATAAACGAGACACACAAGGTTAAATATTTCATAATTTTTCTTATATGAGGAACACAAACTATAAATAAAGAGCAAAATAAAAGATAATAGGAAAGGGCTCTTTCTCAAATGGAAAGAGGATGAAAAAATGTAAGCAATATGTTTTATGTACATGAACCAAATCCCCACAAGGAATGTAAACATTATGTTCTGGAAATATGTACCAAGAAAAAACGCAAAAAAAAGTCTGAAGGTAATGATTTCGGGGAGAATTTGCCAAAAATTAAATATATATATTATAAGTAAAAATATTTGTAACTAAGCTACGTACTCACCTATTCCAATGAAAACAGCTTCATAACCATCTTTTTTCAAAGTGCTAAGAGTCATTTCATTCACCGAAAGGCTTTTACCACAATTTATCTAAGGAAAACAACATTAAACAAGTTGAGTAACAATATTTTAGCATTTAGTTAATTAAAATCTTAACATTTCCATCAACATAAATTCAGTCAAAAATCTATCTATAAAAATCTATAAATAATATGCGAATATTTTTATCTTTCAGCATACAGGCTTACATAAAGAAAGATTATAAATATAATACTAATGTTTTATAATAGGGTAAACACAGAAAAAAGTCAGAAGAAACTTAGAATCAAGTCAATAAACTTTTGTAGCTTAGTATGCTCAAAACGCTTTGTGGGGTACTTAAGACAATAAAATGACAAATGAGATATAGTCCTTGCCTCCACCTAGTCAGGAAGGAGCAGAATATTTACATACCATTACTATAATATAAAACCATGTGATCAACGTATGTGCATGGGAGTTCAGAGAAGGGAGTGTTTATTCTAGACAAGATTATAAAGACGCGAATACAGACAGAAAGTAGGATTTAGTCAGGGTCTTCAACAGGAATAGACAGGACTCCTAATGGGGTTACTGTTCAGGGAAGATGAACAGAATCAAGAAACAGAGGTTATTCACCCCATTAAAAGTCAAAATCGTTCAACTTTTTTTTAGAAAAGAGTCAACTTTAGATCTGACACCTGTTATACTGAAAGGAAGCCAGGTTCCTAGGAGAAAGGACCCTAAAATATCACAGCACGTAAATATTGTAACATTTATTCCCCAACAAGTGACGGCCATGTATGCAGGCAGCTATGCACTTGAGTACGAGGAACATCCATATATTTCAAGGAGTATTGGAGCCAGGTTCTTCATTGACATTGAATCCTGGAGACATAAAAATGGAGGCCTATGCGAGGGATAAATAATGGAGCCTGACTAAATTCTGGTTCACAGTGAATCCTTTGAGACCACTGACCCTGTCACTGAACATTCTCCTAGTCTCCAAGAGCATAATTGAAATTTTTACAGCTGTCAGCTGAAGTAATCCCCATGTTAGATCTCTGGTGTTTGTAATAAGAGCTATAATAGCTATCATATCATAGTTGGGAAGGTTACATGAAAACATCTTGATGTTTTGAGAGAGTAAATGAAACAACATACGCTACCCAGAGTGCAGGTGGGATGCGGACAGTGGGTATTGGTCCCCATCAGGTCTCCATTTAAATCACCAGTTTGGTCCTTGCTAGGATCAGATGAATCCTAGAGGGTGAATATAAAGTAATGCAGGCTTACCTAAAGAGTAGCCTGAAATTGTATTTTCTGGGACAGATATGGTACTATTGCTAAGGCAGACTTAACCATGAGGACACTGCATGTGGTCACTGCTTTGGTAAATGCGTATTTTTGCTATTCCAATTAGAAAATGAATCAAAAACAGTTCATGCTCAGGGAGGAGAGATAAGAATACTCATTTAAAAGTTTGCCTCAAGGCTATGTCAACTTCAGAAATGATACATGTAATCTGAAGCGATCTGGACTTCCCACAGAACTTCCATGTGATCCATTATATTGACAATGTCATGCGGATTGATCAGCATGAGCAAGAAGTGAGTACGCTGGCGATTTTAAGAGACGTGAAGTCCAAAAAGTGGGAGATGAAGGCTACGATTAGTGACTAGCCAGCTCGTGAAGTTTACAGAGCCAGCTGTCAGGTATGAGCCAATATACACCCTCTGAAGTAAACGTTTGTATGTACGTATGTATATAAAAGCTTAAATGTGAAAGAAAACAACAGGTCCAAATATTTTAAATTAAATATTAGCAAGCTGAATAAGAATGAAATTTCCAAATTTAAATCATCCATTACCTCATCAAGATGTTTCAAAAAAGAACTTCTTTCCTTTCTGAAATGATGTTTGTGTATGTATGTGTGTGTCAGTAACAGAGGTTTAGTTTAGTAATATATTCGTGTTGTGCTACTTATCAAGCGGAAACGAAGACATCCCAATCCTTCTACCTCATTAGAATGAGAAACTGTAAGTATGTAGGAAATAGGTAGACATTTTGTATTTCTACAAAGTAATTCCACCTTAGCAGGCATTTGGCAAAGGGAAAAATGGAGCTTTTTTTCCTTTTGTGCATAGATGTCTGAGAATTATAGTGACATTTTTTATTAAACTACTAAAACTGAGAGTAAAAGATTTCATTTAACTGTTCAGAGACCTTGGGGAAAACATGGATGATACTCATCGCTCGGCAGCATTTCCTATTGGAAATGGGAACAGAGCAGTAACAATAATATTCAATGGAGTGATAGGCTCTGGACTCCTCTTTCTGTTACTGGAAATCTATGCAAATTTGTTCTTCTTCAAAGTCTCAATACCTGACTACTTGCCATAGAATAAACATCCAGCTCTCAGAGAGAACTGGAAGAAAGTATAAGCTTGACAAAGGTATAAGCCTTGGTTTCATTATAAGTGGGAAATTTAACTGAGATGTGAAAAACTTAACTTACACTAATACTATAAGACAATTACCAACTCCAAACACATTCCTGTAGCTGATATTTCATAAAAATCTCAATATTATTTGTCAGAGATATAGAACAGTACTAAAAAATCACATAGTTGACATTTTGTTTTATTTGTGTTCCTTCCACCCTATACTTTTACATATGTAATATCTTACTCAGTGAGTTTCTTAGATATGGATTACAGTACTACTGACCTCCTCTAATGACTTCAGTAACATAGCAATAGATATTTCCTAGATCAATTCAAAATAAAAATTCACCCCACTTCAAGTTCAGTGTAATATTTAGTACTTTGATACAACAGAAGATTTAAATATTCTAAGACAAAAGTTCTAAATGTCAAGTGCCCAAAAATAAGCTAAAAGTTCCATATAGTAAACACTTTGTACTCCAATAAAAAATTATTTTTGTATTCAATAATATCTATTCATATCAATAATAATATTTATTGCACAGGATAAAGATTTGTATTTGTTTGGAGCAGAACTTACTTCAACTGAAATATGTGATATCCACTTTTTAAATGTAACAATATATATGCTCTTTACATTTTTCTGTTAGAAAGTTCAGTTAAAGAAACCACATATCTCCAGAAACATTAAGATAGAAAATAAAATAGAAGAATTTAATACTTAGCTGTCTTAGGTAACATTATTTTACTAGCCATTAATAAACATACCTCTCCTTCTAGTACAGATATAATCTGATTTTATATTTGTTTCCAACATTATACTATAAAAATGGGAGCTGCCTCAAATAACAATATATAGTATATATAATGTAAACATTATGAGCCATAACGAACTAAGGTTAATAATATCGACAAGGATGAAAATTGTAATGGGGCATTAGAGAAGGACAGAGGGAAGGAGGAGAGAAGTAGAAAGGGATTTAAACAAAAGAAAAGAAAGAAACAAATTGTGGCATGTACATGTAAATACTCCTAAAGATGACTGCAAACTGCATGAATTGTAAACATATACTAATAAAATAAAATAAAAATAAATAAAAAACAAAACAAAAACTTCTTAGCAAGAAGAAAAAAACCATGATTACTTTATAACATTTGAATTATTGAGTGACTATTAAACTATTACAGATAAAGGTCTAAAGGTTAAAAGAAGAATGGTTCTAGACTGTTCTGTCTTTGGCACATTGTTGATCAAATGTAAAATTATTTATTAAATAATGAAACAAACCTATTAAAAAAATAAGATAAACAAGATAATGCTAAACCATAAAAGTCACAGAGATTTTATGCATTGAATGGAGCACAAGAGTCAATAGGAAACCAGAGAAAATGTCATTTCATTATCAGGAAATTATTGTTGACTCTAAAGAATATATTGTTAGTTGAGAGGGACAAACAGAACATAGATTATAAGGAGAAGCTGAGTCATGTGACCCCTTTGAAAATGAAGCCTCTTAAAGCTAAAGTCAGTAGGTCACAAAGATTTTAAGACTATCTTATGAATGAATCCAAGACCCCAAAGTGAAAAAGAATCTTATTGCTGTCTCTCTTCAGAACTGTATTCACTGTTTACAAAGCAAGTGAGTAATTTAAACCTTTCATATCCTAAAACAAATGGAGAGGTTTCTCTTTGTAGCTTTTCTTCTCAATGTCATAAATTCATAGACTTTAAAATCCAAACATACAACATGGTGACAATTTTTCCCATAACTTTCCAAAGGCAATCTGTATTATCAGATTCTTATGTTTCCAGAGAGATTCCATGCATACGAAAACAAATACATATTACCCAAATGGTGGTAGCATACTTTTAAAAAAAGTATTGATAAAGGCTAAACATATTAATTGGTTTGTCAAAGCTCTCTATAAAATTAGAATGTGCATAACTGTAGTTAATGTATGTTTTATGCATTCAGTACATTTTCTACTATCATATCTTTAGTTTATGAATGCAAGTAATATATACCCCCTAATTTGTGCAAAATATCTGTTTCTATGAAATACAATGCAATTTGGCAGTTATGTATAAGAAATTTTAAAATGCCATAATTTCTTTGTCTTTAATTGGTAGGCATATGCAGTACATTAGTTTGAAGTTTCAATAAATTATTCTTTCCTAATGCAATGAGAATTATGTAAGAATTTAAATTCAAAATGAAGTACATTTAAAGAACTTTCTAGAATTTTGCAAATAATCACCCCTAAATTATGTATTTTAAACACTGTCATTTTTTAACACTGTGGGTTTTTTCTCTTGATTTTTATTTTTTTATTAGTACACGTTTGCAGTACATAATGGTTACATCCTTTGTGAAGTGTTGGTACATGTACATAAAATATCTTAATTCTTGATATATTCGCTATCCTCTTCCTCCCACTCTCCCTCCATCTTTAGGTCTCTACTGCACTTTTCTTTTTTTTCTTTTTTTTTTTAATTTATTTTGAAAAGAATACAACCAAACAAAACAAAACAAAACAGAGTAAAGTCAATCAAAACAAAGCAATGAAAATGGAATATGACTTTGAAACAGTGTAAAAAGAAAGAAAAGAAAAAACAAACAAACAAACAAACAAAAAAAAACAAAGCAATAGATAAGGTTTCCATAATGGCTCTTGTTATCTGCAGTATACCTGCCCATACCATCAGGGATAAGTAAAATCAAACAAAATACAACAAACTAAAGCAGTAGAAACAAATCAAAACATAA
>RJWT010046014.1:0-11454 GCA_004365215.1 Cuniculus paca | reverse complement strand
GTTTTGTAAAATAACTTCATCTATTTTTATGCATATAGGTTTCAGACCTGCATGTCCCACCAAATAAATGTATTGAAATGATGATGTTGCTTTAATTTGATACTGGGAAGTGGAGACTGGACCAGTGGGGAATGGACCAGCAAGGGTTTAACACACAATAGTTCTTTCTCATATTTGTTTTAAGAAACTCAACAGAAAGCAATGTCTTTAGAGCAGTATTCACTGCAAATACATAATGCTTTGGGTTACTTATGTTAGAAAAGGACAAAGGGACATCTTGCATGTACAAACACAATAAAGAAGTGATTGGGGGTGAATTCAAAAATTTGCTTTTACAGATTTATTTAAAGTTCAAGATCTGGAAAAGTAGATTCAATCTAGTTTCATATAAATTGATTCCTTACACTCGGTAAAGTTGTATCATAGGCATGAATGGGCTACTCTGGACAAAGGGGTAAAGAGAAAAGGAAGAAGAATAAACATGAGAACAAGCATGGCACTAATTTTAAAATTGTTTACAATCTAGCAGGTCAACAATAACACTCTTCACCATGAGTTAAGCATATATGTCACTTAACCTTTCAGAATTATGTTCCTATTTGTCATCCCAGTTTACCCCCCAGTAACCCTGAATCATATGCAAGACACTATTTACATTAGTCCCCTACTTTACATGTAAGAATATGATAAGTACACATGATAAATACAGAAAGTGGATTGCTTAGGGCACTCAACAGAACTACATAGACCAGGGGCTTATGTAATGTTTTCTCTTTCCAAAAATTATGAAACAGTATAGAGGTAATTAACACATTTAGAGTATTCTTACACTTCAGAGCTTTCTTCTATAAATTTCTTGTCCTTTTCTTATTCTCTCTCCTATATGCAGAACTTTCAGAGAAACATAAACCCAGTGAAATGAAAAAGATAATAATTTTCTGAGAATGGTGAAGCTAACAAGAAAACATTGAATGTTGAGTAATACAAGAAAATTTATGGTGACCATATTCATACTATCAGGGTGATAACTTACTAGCATGTGCTTTGCATTTTAAAATGGAAATAGATGCTAAATTCAGAAGTCTGTTAAGAATACTCAAGATAAATGTTGTCCCTGTAAAATTCATACATGCCCCAAATCTCATAATAGACTTCTGTTTGAAAATAGAACTTACAAATAATAACTAGCCCAGATTAGTTTTGAATCAGCCTTAAATCTATTGACTGAAACCCTTACAAGAGGATAAGTGCATAACAAGCCATGCATGCAGAGAGACCAACCATGTGGGGATGAAGCGAGAGATGGGAGTGAATCAGCAAGAAATACAAGATGGGTGAAAACATCAAAACCTAGGACTTGGCAAGGGAGGAAGATCCTCCCCTAGAACCTTCAGAGGGAACATGATCTTGCTGACACCCTGATTTCAGACTCTCAATGTCAGGACTGTGAAGAATGACACTCTGCTGTTTTGAGGCTTGTGTTGTACTTTGTTACGGCATTCCTAGAGAACTCTTATGTGTGGAATTTTAGGCGCGTTCTCGTCGCTGAGACATAATACTTGAGACACTCAACTTAAAGGCAGGGATGTTTATTTTGGTTCATAGGTTTATTCTATGATCCACTGAGTCCAAACCAGGATTAAGATGACAAAGGAGCATGGAAGAAGAAAAGGTACTCTCAAACCAAGGCATCCAGAATGTGCAAAGAGGTAAGAGAGGAGCCAAAGACAAGAGTGTACTCTTCTAAATCGTGCTCCCAGTAACCCACCTCCAACCAGGTTCCAGTTCCTGACAGCACACTTAGCTACTGAACTCACTACTTAGTCTTATAGTCTAATCACCTCCCATACACATGAAGATTTTAGATCTTCACCATAAATGGCAACCTATAAAGAAGAAAAACTATAAGATCTTTCCCAAATTGTAAAAATTACATTTACCTCAAGAAACAAACCACAAGAAGAGCAGCATATATAAAGAATAGATAAGGGAGTGGTTAGTAGAAAAAGTTGTTAAAGAGATAAATTATATTTACCAGGTGCCTTTAGTGTTATAAGCTCTGTATCTGGCAGTTTATATGTGTTTTCTTACTTGATTCTCACCACAATACTGTGATACAGAAATTTACACCATTTCCTCGTTTGAGGCTGAGAAAGCCCAGGTATCTGGCTCAAAGTCACAGATAAACAATAAAATCAAGAACTGAATCCATGTGCCTTGATTTCTAGTTGGATATTAATTTCTGTGAAGCCTGAAATTAAATAATCTAAGAACAGAGTAAATATTTATTTCATTGGTATATTTAAGGTCACAGTAACAGGGAACTCGCAGGAGTAATAGCCCTCTGTAGTCAGAGAGTTGAAATTAGATATCCAAACGTATTTTCCCCCAAATCTAATTACTCTTACTCTGAATAAGGCAGTGGCTAAATACAAGTTCCTTATCATTTTATTCTAAATTAACTGGAAAACAAGATTGATTGGCACTTTGGAGATATTCTACATTTCTATGCAGGAAATTTGAAAGACCTTAAACATATTTTTTAAAAAAAGCTTTTCTCTTAAGAAAACTTGTTCTACATTTTGCAGTAAAATGCACTGCACAAAAACAGGGTATGTTTTCCAAAATTTTATACTTCTACTCTTCACAGACTGATAACCTTGATATGATAACCACTGAGGTGCTGGGCAGTTTTCCTAACCTGGAGGAGAAAAGAAATACTGAATTTTCTTATCAAAATTCCACTGTGTTCACAGATAAATTTTTGCTCATTCTCTGCCTT
The DNA here is from genome assembly GCA_004365215.1 of Cuniculus paca. Classification (NCBI taxonomy): domain Eukaryota; kingdom Metazoa; phylum Chordata; class Mammalia; order Rodentia; family Cuniculidae; genus Cuniculus; species Cuniculus paca. The sequence goes on along the minus strand of RJWT010046014.1, from coordinate 8,672 downwards.
TGAAATGCACTGACTCTGACCTCTACTCAAAAGGAATAATGGGAACACTATAAATTATGATAGTCTAAAGTACATTCCAGACTTTGTTACATCTGATGCACAGTGTTGTGTATAGTTCTCATGTTTCAGAACAGAAAAGCATCTGAAATGGAAGGAAATTTGCATAAAATCACATAGGAAGACAGTCAGGGTTGAATTCACAGTTTTGTAATGCTGTTTTAGATATTCAAACAAATTTCCTCAATTTTAACAGGCTAAGTTTTATGTTTACATTGTGTTTCTATGTAAAACAAAACAAACAGAAATTTGGTAACGCCACGAATGCTGAAAATTGTGTTCCTCATCCCTCTCTGGTATTCCTTAGATGTATCCTAAGTAGGTAGAACTCCTATGGGAGAAAACACATCCCAAGCAGAATAAATTCTTATACAGCTTATCTTACTAAAACAGAGATATATTCTCACCAGGGAAATGATGTTTGCAATAATGTTTTATTCACTTAGTCTAAAGAATTTTACTTAACCAATATCATTATTTCCATAAATAACACTGAAATTTTTTAAAAGTCAATAATATAGTTAATTAAAATTGACAACTCTGTCTACCCCTAATTTTGGCAAAAATAAAAATAATCTAAAACTACTATTTAGGTGTACTCAAGTGTGGTTTGAATACTTGAATTCTAGCTAATAATCCCTACCCACAGGCATATGGTGCCTGCATGTAGAAGCAAATGGGACAGTTTCTTTTCAGAGTCAACATTTCTCAGATAAAGGGCAATTAAGCCATTGCCTAGGAACTGTCATAGTTTTCACTCCTTTATCTGTTAATCATTCAGTCCTGTCTTTTCTAGTACCTGAATGTAAGGCACACATACTAGTTTTGAACTAGTATGCCCACAACTCTGAACCCAATATCATTCAAGCAACTATCTCTCATTTGGGCTACCGAAACTTAACTCTAAACCTCCTGTTTGTAATCGCACTGACACAGTGCTGTTGGAAGAGTCAAAAAAAGCTCTAGTTCCCTTACACTGCACAGGTGACTAAAACTTAAATAGCTTTCTGGTGCACTCTGGATGAAGTCCATCCTTCTGAGCACTGTCATGGTCCCTTCACAATGTTCCTTCTCTTCATCCTTCCTTGTCTGTCTCTGCCTCATCCCTCTCCCACGCATATACTGTATTTCTGATTACTGTAGCAATCCTGAATTATTTTCAGTTCACAGAAGTTTATAGACTCCTGGTGCTTTAGATTTTCATCCACAGTGATTCATAAACATTTGCCAGTTGTCCTACTTGTTCTTCATGCATTAGCACAGAAGCCATTTACTTTACAGTGTTCTTTAAGCATGAACCCAAGGGTAGCTCCTTCCACATCATGAAGTATTGACTTGTCCTCTAAGGCCAGGAGGGCAAACTTATGTACATTTGCTGCAGCGGGCATGCCGAGCCCTCTGCGTGGGCATGTAAGCCAAGTCACCTGGGCAGTCAAGCACTGGATAACAGTTATTTTTTATTAAACTAAAACTTCAGTATTGATGTTTAATCACAGTAGTGACACTTGGCGATAAATAAATGGGTTTTGGTTGTGGTTTGTGCACTGTGTTTCTAAAAGGATGGCCATCACTGGCCATGTAGTCTCCATTATAACATGGCTGCACCTGATCACAATTACCTGTCACTTAGACTATACTAACCTAAACTCTGGCAATATGTCTTGCTCTCTAGATATTGGGATATCTAGAAAGTACTTCATAAATTGTGAATTCATGAATGAGTGAGTAGAGATTTAGCGTGTTTCAGGTACTACATGTTTGATAACTTACAAAATATGATATATGCTTAATATGTCTGGACTCTGTACTCTAAACACAAAGATGCTTCTCAAGCTTAGGTTGTTTTGGAGAGGTCTCCCCAGTTAATCTTTATTGGTACCTCCTTGACAATTCCATCTATTATGGACTGAATGTTTGTGGAGCATCCAACTTTCCATACCCACACCAAATTTATACACTGAAGCCCTAGCTTCCAGTGTGATGGGTTTTGATAGAGACTTAAGTTTAGATGAGGGCATGAGAACTGTGTGTACATGATGGTATTAGTGCCCTTGGAAGAAAAAGATGAGAAAAGAACTTGCTTACTCTGTCTCTTTATCTCTCTCCAATGTGAGGATGTAGTAAGAATTTAATTTTCTACAAGCAAGAAAGAGAACCCTTACCAGGATCCAAATCTGCTGGTACATTGATCTTGAACTTTTAGCTCCTAGTGCTATTATAAATAAGTGTTAATTATTTAAGCAACCAACTTTATGATATTTTCTATATCAGTCCCTGAATGAAGACATCATTCAGTGATTTTTTTTTTAACCAGGATGGAACTGAAGACCTAGTGCTTGCAGTCAGGCACTTATACTGCTGAGCTAAATCCCCAGCCTCATCCAGTGATTCTTATACCTCCTTTCAAGTCTTCCCAGCTCTGAAAAGAAAAAAAAATCCCTTAAAATTAGGGTATTATATTGAGTTGATGAGGCTGTTGTTAAATGGATTCTGTTAGATTCTACAAAGAAACCATTTCCTCATCTTGATTCAACATGTCATCATTTGATAAATACAGTCAAAAGAGTAGTTAATGAAAGTAGGAAGAGATGTAGGAAGATAAGAGAGAGAGGAGGAATAGGGAATGAAAAAAGGAATTAAGATATGTATATGTATCAACTCTACATAGGCAATACAAACAATATGTACTGAAAACATGTACAATAAAAGAAAGGTCACGACCTACTTACATATTTCTGGATGGTTAAGGTCATCAGCACTGTTTGAAATGAATTGTGCTTGAAAAGACTGGATATGAGTTTTCTTGCCTTAGGCCCACAGAGTTCTGTGATCATTATGACTTCTACATCATTCATGGCTCTTCTTGTCCTATTCATCTCTCTATAAAGACCCTTGCCTCATCACTTGGTGCCCCAGTTGGACCTTTTTAAAGAATTTCTTGGGAGAAACTAGCTTACAAAATCCTCAGAATTCCAATTAGAGCAAAGATCATGAAGAGAAAATTTGGTCCGTATTTAAAAATCTTGTCTCCTGATGAAGTCTTTCTAGGCTGAGAACAAGAAAGAACCCACGGCTTGATTTGGCAATTCAAACATGGATGAAGAAACCCTTTTTAATTTATTTTATTTATTCAGTGTCTATAAAATACCTACTCCAGCTGGGCATGGTGGCTCATGCCTGTAACCCCAGCACTCGGGAGGCTGAGACAAGTGGATCATTGTGATTTCGAGACCAGCCTGTGGGCTACAGAGTAAGCTCAAGGCCAGCCTGAACGGCATAGTGAGACCCTGTCTCAAAAACAGGGCTGGGGATCTAGCTCAGCGGTCTGAGCGCCTGCCTGGCAAGCGCAAGGTCGTGAGTTCAATCCCCGGTGCCTCAAAAAAATAAATAAATAAATAAAATAAATAAATAAAATACCTACTCCATTTCAGACTCTGGGTTAGAAAGTAAAAGACATAGTTCCTTCCCTTGTGTAGGTATAGGTTAGGTGGGCAAGTTATGGAAAACTAAGTATTAAACTGCTTGAGTGATGCAATTAGTGGAACTAATTTATTCATTTAATAAACAAATATTTCCTCAATGTCTACTAAATAGTGGAATCTGTGTTAGGTGCTAGTATACCAAGACAGTAAATTTAACATTTGTAACTTGAAAGGACTTTCAACTTTTAGTTAAAAATGACACTAAGATAAACATTGATATTACAAAGAAAAATATAATACACAGGAAGAGATTTTTAGGTGTGTATTACTGATGCATCATAACTTTGAGGTATTAATTCCCCAAGGCACATTGAAGTGATTTGATGAGTATGACTCCCCTCCTTAGCAAACCATGGCTTACTCATCTATACAATGCAAAGAAAAGAAAGAAAAGTTAAAATTATGAACTGGATCTCAGGACTACTGTATTCTTCTGCTACTTGTTCCCTAGACAACTGTATGACCTTTTCAGCTTCAAAAGAGAGCACTTCAGTATCTTCAGGGTGGTGTTCAAAGGAGGAACCATGCCACTCCCTGAAGGGAGCTGGTGAGAGTAAGCTAAAACCTCAGCCATGACAGAACTAGATTATGGATACTACTCAAATGATTCCCTACCCAAATACTGATCAATGTCACTAGGGAGCCCCTTAAAAATGTATTTATTGTATGTGCTCCTAGAAATGCTGATTCAGTATTTGTAGCAAGAGGAATCTGACTTTCAATACATTTATCCAAGAATTTACAATGTACTTCTCACTTAGAATCATAAATCAATTTCTTTCTTGCTTTCTTTCTTTCTTTCTTTCTTTTTCTTTCTTTCTTTCTTTCTTTCTTTCTTTCTTTCTTTCTTTCTTTCTTTCTTTCTTTTTCTTTCTCTTTCCTCTCTTTCTTTTTCTCTCTCTTTCTTTCATAACTGTTATTAGTGAATGTCTGCAGTACATAATGTTTACATTCCTTAGGTTGAGTTGGTACATGCATGTAATACATCCCCAATGTATGGTGTGATATCAAAGACCTTACAAATATGGCCCTACCCTACCTCAGTAGAAGGGTTTTTGTCACAGGATTGCCACCATCTCATTGCCATCCATTTTTGCTTCACAGTGATTTTATATATGCTGATTTCTCTCTTACTGTTTGCCAACACATCAGAGTATGACTCCTTCCTCCAAGACATAACCCAGATTTCTTGCACCTGAGAAATTGTTCCTCACTCCCTGAACCAGCATTACTTATATCCCTGACTGTGCTTCTGCAACACCTTTAAAATATACATTATGAATTATATTTCTTACCAGTTGTTCACAAGCATCATAGGTATTTTTATTTATTCTGTATAAAATATATAAAAATAATAATTGTTCTAAGATACAGCATGTATTTGATAAGAGATTATTAAATGAGTGAACAGAACCTGGGAAGAGGTGAACACTTTACATATGTGGACAACAACCTCACAGCAGGAGTGATTTAATATCAATCTTAGAAAAACTGGGGCACTGCAACAGGTTATTCAGACAGGATAGAAACAATTATGAACTCAGTGTTTTAAGATATACATCAGATAAAATTTCATAAAATTTGGATCTGACATTAAGCAGTTTCAACCTAACTAATGCTTTACATACATGATCTAATCTGCATTGGATTGTTTTAGGTCCTATGGTAAACTAGGTTCTTTGATACGAGTCAAATGGTTCTACAAATACAGAAAATGACAGGGACATTCTCAGGTAATTAAATGGAAACTATGTCATATGTATTTGTAAGTTTTTCTAATATATTAATGAATATTTTTCTCACCATTGTTTTCAACTAGGTTAGGATGCACATTTCCCCCTCATTTTAGTGTCTTGTAACACAGAGATGAATGTGAAATTGGTCATATCACTTTATGTAGAAGCCTCACGTTCAGGTGATCCTAGATTTGAAAATATCTCTGGAATGATATTTTAAAGAAAGAAAGAAAGAAAGAAAGAAAGAAAGAAAGAAAGAAAGAAAGAAAGAGAAAAGAAAAGAAAAGAAAAACAGATCTTGACTTTATGTGATTATTAAGACCCATTAAGTTTAAGAGAAACTGTTATACTGCATAAAACAGACAAACACCAGATACAAAAAAGATTTTAATGATGTGCCAGTTATTCAATAGAACTATCTCCAAAATTATCAAACTATTTTTTTCATAATACACAGTCCATGTGGACATTTCAAAAAGGGAAGGACTACCCAGAAAGTAGGGATGTAGGCATGTATTCTAATGCTACTACTAGGTTCTCTCTATTTTTTCCTTTTTTTTATTTTAAAGAGAATAGAACAAAACAAAGCAAAACAAAACAAAAGAAGAGTAAAACACAAGAAAGCAGGTCAGAACAGAACAATGCAAGCAATACATGACTTCAAAACAAAACAACAAGAAATCAACAGTGGTTACCATAGTGTCTCTTGTTTTCTTTGAAATGGTTGTTCATACCTTCACACACAATAAAGTCAAACAAAACAAAATAATATAAAACCAATCAAGACAAAAGAATGAAAACATTATGAACCTTCAAGCCAGACAATAAGAAATCTACAATGGCTACCATAATGTCCTTTGTTTTCTTCAAAATAGCTGTTCATACCTTCTCACATATTGCAATCAAATAGTAGAAAACAAACTTAAACCAATCAAATTAGGTTCTCTTACCAAGCTAAACTCTATGAAAATACTGATGGACTTTTATTTCAGTATCTTTGGCTTGTTTTCTTATCATCAATCTAGACATCTACAGTATTTTTTTCAAAATACATACATCATCCTCTTGTAATTCTTTTCCTATCATATGAATTATTATATTCATAAGTCTATGCAGGGAAATGTACCTTATTTCATGAGTTAGTCGTAACCACTGCATGACCCAAGCTTTGTGTGAGGACACTGAAAACTAACCTTGGCAGATTCAAAAATGATCGACAATTTCTGCTCTGTATGTAATAGATGAAGAATGGTGGCCTGTATTCTAGAAACTTGTCATTTGTCCATAACCAAACCTACTGCATTCTTTTTATAAATACTTACATTATAGCATAAGCCTTGAATGTTGGCAGGTTTTATTAAATTCAGTTTTAAAACCAAAGCCACATACTAAAGAAACCATAATTAGCTGTTTAGTGGCAGCTTTGAATTTAAAAGGTTATATAAAAATATTAACTGAGTCAATCAAAGTATCTCAATTGATGTGGGTACACAGGAAAAATTGTATGAAATCCTAAAAATTAGTCTGACAAGGGAAGCTTATGGTAGTTTCAAAAACTGGCTGAAGACAATTTTTTCTTGCCAAAGAAGTATAAAATGAAAGATTTTGTGATTTGAGCCATAATATTGTTTACTAAAAAGGATTAAATAAACACAGAATCTTGATGTGGTCAGGTGACAGTAAGAATAGGTTATTATTTTTCTGTTATGATGTTTGCTAGTAATTTTAAAAGAGCATTAGCATTAAACAATAGCGACTATATTCTGGGAAAGCAATGTAAAGCATAATTAGAATTACTGTAGGGAATAAATTAATTGCTTCTGAAATAAAAATACCACAAATAAGTGTTCACTGATGAGAATATTTAATACAATCTCAAATTATTAATGATCTTATTCACTCATAGATTCTTTTTGCAACATGCACAAACATGGTAAATTTCAGCATTTGGTAGAAAATATATTTTCTACTTCTTTTCATTTTAACAGAACATGCAAATAAAATTAGGATTTCACAAACTTGGTTTACAAGTTTATTAAAATAAAAAGCAGATTCTGAAATGTTCCTATGTTACTTAGCAAACGTTTAAGGTGAATCTTGACAGAGGTGCCTTGATTCTGGACCCAAACATTGCTTCTTGCACATTGTTTTACTTGATGCTTAATCTATGTGCTACATTTCTTAGGCAGTGAATTGCCTTAGCATGAACACCTAGAAAATTCATTAAAAGTCATTTTTGGGCATCACATATTTTATATATAATTAAATTTTACTATTTTAACAATTAAAATAGTAAATTAAAGAGAGTGATACTTTTTATTACATAGGACTTGTTAATTTACAATAAATTAAAGCCAATGGAGACATACAATGTGATTCAACCAATATTTTTCCATGATTCTTATATTCTGTCCAAAACTATTTTTTATGAGGAGTCCTCTGGCTCCCAGTTGTCTGAGCTTTGTCCTTTGACCCAAGACCAACTCTTCCACTCTTCACTGTTAGTTTCATTCCTGTATTCTTAAGCAGTCTTGTCCTTAGTGAGAAAATTAAAATAGACCAAGATGAGAAAACCTAGTTTCAAGTCATTCAGTGGGAAAGGAAATGTTATGAGTAATAGAACCAAGTAAACCTTGGTTTAAACATCAATTTGTTAAAAATCTGTGACCTGTATACTGTTTATTTTTATCTCATCAAATCTATTTTCTTTTAATAGACCTCCAATTTAAAGTCAAAAAGACATCACCTATCATGAGCTGAATAATGTTAATTTGCTTCGCTGGTTCATTGCATGAGAATTGTCTTTTTTTTTCTTTACAGAATTTATTATTACTTTTCTTTTTAATAAGTATTTTAACTAGTCTCTGGATATATATATATATATATATATATATATATATATATATATGTGTGTGTGTGTGTTAGTATCCTGTGAGATATATATATATATATAATTTTAAAGAGAAAAAAGATAAAAACAATAAAAGAGTTTCAAAACAGGTTATCAGGAGAGTTACAATAATTAATACATCACATATTACTGTCTTCATAGTATTAAGAGTACAAGGCATGATATCTTGTCCAAACAATATTAGCATGAAACTTTGTTTTCAATGAACTAACAGAAATTAGCAGTATAAGTATCTTAACTATTGCGTGTATAAATTATTTTTTTTCTTTTCCCCTTTCTTCCTTTTCTCTTTCCCCATCACAGTTTGTCTTATCTTTTGAATAGTTTCTTCCCAATTTACAATATCTGTTGTACATTTTGGATCTTATTTACTTGTTCAGTTTCCCACACTGGGAAATGGAACAAGTGAGACAATATGATATTTACACATATGGGTCTGCTTTATTTTATTTATGAGTGTGGTTTTGAGTTGCATCCATGTACCTA
>RJWT010046013.1:0-11545 GCA_004365215.1 Cuniculus paca | reverse complement strand
CTTCTCTAGGTGTGGATTAACAACCCAGGTGATAGCTGTTGCCAAGGCAGCCCCCTGCACATATGAAGGGTCAATGTCTGCACAAATTTGATTCATCTCTGCCAATGTAGCCTTTTTTTGTAGGCTCTTAAAACCTTTTTACATCATTTATATAAATTTTCAAAGGTCAACTGTTGAGTGATTAACTCGGTAGCCTCGATGTCGCTTAAAATCCTCCCACTAGCCTGCAAAAAGCATGCTGCAAAATCTTGAAAATATTCACTGGGACCCTGATGAACAGAGGTCAAATCAAGGGATGTCTCACCCATTGAAGGAAGCTCCCTCCAAGCCATTGTGGCAGCTATTTTAATCTGATCATACACTCGCAACTCAAAAGTAAGTTGATTATTTGCAGCAGCAAAGGCTCCCTCTCTGATTAACATGTCTTTTGTAATGGCTGTGTTGTAAGCAGTATTGCATGCAACCTGAACTGCACACAATTCAAAAAAAAGTTCCTTTCCACAATAAATAATCCCCAGACTTAAACATGCTTTGGATAGTCTTTTCCAACAATTCGAGGCCATAATCTTTTTTCCCTAGGAGCTCTATTAAACCTGGAATAGAAGGAGCAGTGAGACCATAGGTAGCAGCAGCTTGTTTTAATTCCTTTAAGGTTTTAATGTGTACAGCCTCATGAAGGTACGCAACTTGTTCTGAGTTGTTGAGGACTCAAAATTCAGTAGTAGGGTAGACATGCTGAAAATCCTCCATGGACTCCCCTGCCTGTCTAGCTTCCTTTAATGCCAATTGCAAGGGAGAGAGAGAAAACAACTCCACTTCCTGAGAGGAGGAAATTTTAACCTGTGGTGCCACAAAACTTCTGAACTGAAAAGGTAGAAATCTCTGCTTGTAGTTCAGCTAAATTCATGTTGTAGAATAGAATTTTAAGGAAACATTCCTCCTGTGAGGAAGTCTTTTTTTTTTTTACCCCCACCACTGTTTCCCTAGTTAATAGAACAAAGTCAGAGGGATTAAGCTCTAATGGAGGGGTACTGTTCTGCCATCATTTTATGCTTGGTTTTAAAGTAGTGCTCTGGGCCAAATCCTTTGTGGTTCTGTCAACAAGCTTAGGACCATTGAAACACTCCCTAACACAAATATACAAAAGGAAAGTAAATACAGGAATCAAGAACACAATAAATATTTCTATATACACCTGTGGTTCTTGAGAACCTGTTTACCTGATATTTTACATCTGATGATATCAATATCAATACGCCTCTGTGATCAATACTGATGCTATGCACTTCTCCCCCTTTTGTATACACAACAAGAAGTGTCCCCTCACCTACTATTCTTTCTTACCCCAGTGCCACGTTCAGGTGCCAATATGGCATGTCCTGCACAACCCTCAAGGTTTCTGGGGAGAAGATTGGTGAGAGGATGGAGAAATAAAGTGACAATATACAGAAAGCTGAAGTCAGGTAGAGCCCTCTCTGGATGGGAGAAAAAGAATTGCTCAACTATCGCAATGTGTTTATTTATACATTTGTCATGTAACACTCATTTGCTTAACTAACTCACCTCTCATACTCCTTATTCTCGGGCCTGGAACACCTGTTTGCCTGGGGCACTCTGACCTCAGGGCATCCCTTGGACACTTCAGGCTGTCAGCTTCATATGTGCAAACAATCACTAGCTCAGCCACTCCCAAGAACACATGTGAATCTGATTTATTTCACTTATGAGTATGGTCTCAAGTTGCATACTTTTACCTATAAAAGTCTCAAGTTTACCCTTCTTTGTGACTGAGTAGTACTCCATAGTATAAAAATACAACATTTTTTTTATCCATTCCTCAGTTGATAGGCATTTAGATTGTTTCCAAGATTTATACAAATTGTGCTGCTATAAACATGGGTGCATATATGTCACTGTGGTATGATGTTTTTCATTCTCTGGAGAAGATACCCAGCAGGGAGATAGCTGAGTTGAATGGGACCTCCAATTCTAGTTTTTTGAGTAATCTCCACAGATTTCCACAGTGGTTGCACCAGTCTTCACCAACAACAACAGTGGATGGGGTTCTTTTTTCCCCACATCCCTGCCAGCATTTATTATTGGTTGATTTCTTGGTAATAGCCATTCTTTCTGGAGTGAAATGGAATCTCAGTGTTTTTAATTTGCATCTCTCAAATGATCAATGATGTTGAACATTTTTTCATATGTTTGTATTTCTTCATCTGAGAAGTGCTTATTAACCTCAGATACCCATATTTTGATTGAATCTTTCAATTTGGGGAGTCTGAGTTTTTTCAGTTCGTTATGTTTTACAGATATAAATCCTTTGTTTAAGAGACAACCAGCTAAAATTTTTTCCCACTCTGTGGGTTGTCTTTTCACTGTGTTGGTAATCCCCTTTGATGTGCAAAAGCTTTTTAATAAAATAAGATCCTAATTGTTGATTCTTTGAAGTATTCCCATGCAGTTTGAATTTTGTTCATGAACTCTCTGCCTACACGTATATCTTCAAGATTCCTACCTATTTTCTCTTCCAGTAGATTTAGTGTTTCTGTTTTAATATTTAGATCTTTGATCCATTTTGACTCTGGTGCATGATGATAGATATGGATCTAGTTTTAGTCTTTGGCATGTGGAAAGTCAGTTTTTCCAGCACCATTTATTAAAGAGACTATCTTCCAGTGAACATGTTTGGCTCCTTTGTCAAAGCTAAGGTAACTGAGTGTGTTTGTATTTGAGTGTGCATCTTCTAAGCCTTTTTCACTGATCCTCAGGTCTGTTTGTTTTTGCCAGTGCCATGCTGATTTTTATCACAGTTCTTTGTAATATTATTTCAGGTCAGGAATTGTAATGCCTCTTGCCTTGCCTTTGTTGCCCAGAATTGATTTTGCAATTATAATCTCTTCTGGTTCCAAATGAAATTTAGGAATGCTTTCTCTAGTTCTGTGATGTATGCTAATGATATTTGGATTGAGATTGCATTAAATCTGTGTAACAGTTTTAGGAGTTTGGCCATTTTCACAATGTTGGTTCTTCCTATCCATGAGCAAGGGATATCTTTCCATTTTCTGATATCCTCTTGAATCTCCTTTTTTAGTGTACTGTAATTTTCATTGCACAGATATTTTACATTCTTTGTTAGATTGATTCCTAAGTATTTAATTTTTATGGATGCTATTGTAAAGGGTGTTGTTTCCCTAATTTCTCTCTCAGTGAGTTTGTTGTTTATGTATAGGAATGCTATTGATTTTTTAGAGTTGACTTTGTATCCATATATGCTAATGAATTATTAAATCAAGACTTTTGGTGGCATTTTGGGGATCTTATATACAGAGTATTGTGTCATCTGGGAATAATGATAATTTAACTTTTTTCTTTTCTATCCTTATTACTTTTATTTCTCTCTCTTGTCTAATTTCTCTGGCTAATGTTTCCAGAACTATATTAAATAGAAGCAGCGGTAGTGGATATCTATGCCTTGTTCCTGATTTTAGAGTGAAAGCATTCAGTTTTTGGCCATTTAGTATGATATTAGCTGTTGGTTTGTTATAGATGGCTTTCATCAGGTTGAAGAAAAGACCTTCTATTCAGATTTTCTGTAGAATTTTTATCATAAATGAGCGTCGGACTTTGTCAAAAAGTTTTTCTGCATCTTTTGAGATAATCATGGGATTTTTGTCTTTGGTTCTGTTGATATGGTGTATTATATGTGTTGATTTCTCTATGTTGAACCATTTTTGCATTTCTGGGATGAATCCCATTTGGTCATACTGTCTAATACTCTTGAATATTTGCTGCATTCTGTTTGCTAGTAACTTATTGAGGATTTTTGCATCTATGTTCATTAGGGAGATTGGCATGTAGTTCTCTCTGTTAATTGGGTCCTTCCCTGGTTTTGGTATCAGGGTAATGCTTGCTTCCAGAAATGACTATGGGAGTATAGTTTCCATTTCAATTTCATGAAAGAGTTTGAGGAATGTTGGCATTAAATCTTCTCTAAATTTCTTGTAGAATTCCGCAGTGAATCCATGAGGACCTGGGCTTTTCTTTGTTGGTAAGTTTTTAATTATATTTTTAATTTCATTAACTGGTATTGGCTTATTCAGAATTTTTATATCTTCTTGATTCAGTTTTGGCAATTCATACATATCTGGGAATCTGTCCATTTGTTCTGTGTTTTCCATCCTTTGCAAATAAAGATTTTCAAAGTAGTTACTGATCTTCTAAATCCACAGGATCTGTAGTGATTTCACCCTTTTCATTCCTCATTGCATGAAGTTAAGTCTTTTCTTTCCTTTTTTGATAAGGTGGGCTAGAGGTTTATCAATTTTATTTATTCTTCCAAAGAATCAACTCTACTCATTAATTCTTTTCATAGTCTCAATTGCATTAATTTCTGCTCTGATCTTTATAATTTTCTCCCTTTTATGGACTTTGGGCTTGACTTGCTCTTCTTTTTCTAGAAGCTTGAGGTGCAACATTAGGTTATTCATGCTTGTTCTGTTCTCCTGATATGAGAATTCACTACTATAAATTTCCCTGTTAGGATTGCTTTCATAGTGTCCCACAGTTTCTGGTATGTTGTATCTGCATTTTTGCTTAATTGTAGATATTTTTAAAACTCTCTTTTAATTTCATCTGTGGCCCATTGTTTTTTTAAGACCCATTGTTTTTTAATTTCCTAGTGTTTATAGAGTTTTTAAAAAAATTTTTTTGCCATTCATTTCCAATTTCATTGCATTATGGTCAGATAATATGCATGAGATAATTTCAAATCCTTTGCATTTACTTAAGCATGTTCTACGGGCTAGTATATTGTCTATTTTAGAGACTGTCCCATGTGCAACTATGAAGAACGTGTATTCTGATGTTGTGTGGAACACTTTGTAAAGGTCTACTAAGTCCATTTGTTCACAGTTTTGCTTCAGTTCTGATATTCATTTGCTAAATTTTGGCCAGTTGATCTATCTCTTTGTGACAATGGGTGCTAGGTTCCCCTGTTGCAACTGTGTTATTGGGGCTGGGGGTTTAGCTCAGAGGCCACAAGTGCCTGCCTGGCAAGTAAAAGGTCATGAGTTCAATCCCTGGTACCAAATAATAATAATAATAATAATAATAATAATAATAATAATAATAAATGTTATAATAAATGTTATTGCTTGTTTGATTTTGCATGTCTATTAATGTTTGTCTTCTACAGCTGGGTGCTCCTATATATGATGCATATAGATTTATGATTGTTATCTCTTCCTCTTGAAGTTTTCCCCTAACAAGTATGTAGTGACCTTCTTTATCTCTTGATCATTCTTGGTTTGAAGTTCACATTGTCTGAAAACAAAATTGCTACTGCTGCTTTTTTCCTGGGTTCCCATTAAATGGAGTATTGTTTTCCATCCTTTTACTTTCAGTCTATGAGTTTATTTTTTAGTTAAATGTATTTCTTGTATACAGCATATTGTTGGATCTTGTTTCTTGATCCATTCTGCCTATCTGTTTCTTTTGATTGGTGAATTGAGGCCATTTACATTGATGGTTATAACTGATATGTATTGGCTTATTGTTGTCATGTTGTTTTCCTGTTGTTGGTTCCTTGCTTTTCCTTTCTGTTTGTTTGTTTGCCTTATCTGGTGATTTCTTTCTATTGTTCTTGGAGTTATGATCATTTTTATCTCTATCTAGAATATCTTTCACTACTCTTTGTAGAGTTGACTTGGTGGTCATGAATTTCTTCAGTTGTTCTTTGTCATGGAAGTGTTTTATTTCTCCATCAATATTCAAAGATAGATTTGCAGGTTACATCAATCTGGGTTGGAAATTGTTTTTTTTCAGGGCTTGAAATACTTTACTCCTGCTCTTCTTGACATGGGAGTTTGTCTTCACAAGTATGCCATGGTTCTGATGGGCTTTCCTTTATAGGTGATCTTTTTCTTTTCTCAACAGCTTTTAATTTGCTCTTTTTGTGCTGAATTTCTGGGATCTTGATTATCATATGTCGCAGTGTAGATTTGTTTTGGTCATGGCTCATTGGAGTTGTATATGCCTCACTTATCTCTTTGTCCATTTCCGTCCCCATGTTTGGGGAGTTTTCTGCTGTTACTTCTACAAATAGTCTTTTTATGTTATTTTTTTTGACTCCTGATTTTTCATTGACACGTATTAGTCTTATATTGCTTTCCATTGCATTGTCTTACAATTGAATTGTTACCTCCTGATCCCTTATTGTTTTTAAGAGATCTTTCCTTTTGTGATCACTAGCCACAATCCCGTCTTCAAGGTCTGAGTGTCTCTCTTCAGCTTCATCCAAGTGGTTTTTTCAGCTTTCAGTGAAATTTTTAATTTTCTGGATATCTGTTTGAATCTGTTTCATGCATTCTATTCCTTTCCTACATTATTCATTAAAGGTTTCCATCATTTTCCTGTATTCCTCTATTATTTAATCTATGTCTTCTCTAGCTATGCCGAGCAATTCCTTCACTAAGGTTGTCATTTCTTCTTTTAACTGAGAGATTATTTCTGATCTGGTTTCCTCTATAGCCTCACAAATTATTTTTACTTCAATTACCATCATTTCAGAAATTTCAGGTATGTGTCTTCCATTTTTCTCTATCTTGATGTCTGCTGGACTTGCTCTGGGTGGGCCGGAGGTCTGAGATTGCATTTTTCTTCTGTGTCTTGTCATTTTCTGTTTGAAAAAAATTTATTTAGTCTTCTGTGTTGATCCTTGTAAGTTCTTGTAGTAGGTAGCTATGTCACTAGTATCACGGCCTGTCTAGGAAAAGTCTGTTCTTCAGGGATGTCTTCTGTGTATAAAAGTTTCTTGGTTTGTGTCTGTCCCAAGATCCTACCTTCCCAATTAATTAAAATCAGATGTTATCTGTTTGGCTCAGTCTGCAGTTCTTTGGTGTTAGGCTATGATGAGGTTATTATCCCAGATATTCCCAGTATTGTTATGGAAGGAATACTATACAACAGATGTGACATCCTAGTTAAAATACTGTAATTAGCAACAACAATAGTATCAAGCACAGTTTAGAGATTGACAAACTGTGGTAACTATTAATTTTGTACCTTAAACCATAGGAGCAAAATCTGGTTATATAACAGAACTGATCCTAAATTAGGAGCTTGTATATAAAGAGTTTTCCCTTGCTAGAGTGGTTTTACCATGTGATGGAGAAATTTAAGAAGGGTAGTAGATAAAAGAAAAATAACTGAAAAGGAAGTAAAAGCAAGGCTGCAGGACAAAGGTTGATCATGCATGCTTTGGGAAACTAGAGAAGAGGGTAAAAAAGAAAGAATGGAGGCATAACCAAGTGATTATCTGAATTTGGTTTCTGGGTTTGGACGATGGGATTAGTTTTCTATGGCTGGACTTCTCCCCAGCCATTTAGAAAAGGGAAAAAATAAAAATAAGAAAAAAACAGAAAAACGGAAAAGAAAAAGAAACATAAAAAGTTAATTTAAAAGAAAGAGTGGTCCCACACCCCTGCTTCTATTCCATGTGTTTTTGTCCCCAGTACTTCACTGGTTCACCTAAATTCCTACCTGTTGGATCCTACTGTTAACGTCGCTTTGGACTTTTCCACCCTTCTAGTCCCACCTGTCCATCATATGCACCTTAGGGTCCTACTGTGTGACTGGTGTTTCCCTGGTTACCTGGTCCCTCTGATGTAGCAGGGAGGAGCCAGTCTCCTGGATTCTCCCTGGGCTGGTTACCAGGTCCTGTGATGTCAAAACTGTAAAACTTTTAGATTAAAATACAGAAAATCTATGTGACCTTGTGTTTGGTAATGAGTTTTTAGATATTACACCACAAGCTTGACCCCCGAAAGGAAAACTGATAAGCTGGACTTTATTACAATTAAAACCTTCTGGTCTATGAAAGATACTGTTACAAGAATGAAAAGATAGCGAGAGACTGGGAAAATATTTGCAAAATACATATCTGATAAGGATTTCTACTGAAATATCTAAAGAACTCTTAAAATTCAGCAATAGGAAAACAAATGAGCAGAAGCTCTGAATACACATCTTACCAAGAATGATATAACATGGAAAATAAGAATATAAAAAGAGGTTAAACATAATTTATCATTAGAAAAATGCAAATTTAAACCAATGAATTTTGGTTTTAACCACCTATTAATTTAACAGTAACTAAAATCATGACATAGCTTTTAGAGTAAGTAAAATCCAAAAACATGGAAATAGTAATTGCTGAGGATGGTGACCAGTAACTGAGCTATCATTGCTGGTGGAAATGCAAAATATATTAACTTTAAAAGATGAAACTAAACATAGTCTTACCATATGCTACAACAGTCATATTCCTATTTACCCAGTTTGAAATTTTTGTCTACATCATTTCCTGCAACCAAATGTTCATAGCAGTTTATTTAGTAGTCACCCAAAACTGGAAGGAATCAAGATTTCCTTCAATGGGTGAATGGAATACTATTTGACAATGAAAAGGAAGGAGCTATCAAACCATCTGAAGGCATTGATGAACCAAAATGCATGTGGGCAAGTGAAAGAAGCTTATTTGAAAAGGTTACATGTTGAACAATTCTAATTCTTTGACATTCTGGAAATGGACAAATTTTGAAGACAGTGAATAAATAGGTCAGTGTTTGCCAGAGGTCTGGTGGGAAGAGTGGAAATTTGAACAAGTGAAGCACAAAGAATTTTACGGTGGTGAAACTATTTTGTGTAATACTGATAGCACATGCCTTATGCTAAAGAAGTTATGTTTTTAAGCACATGCTTTCTATAAGGCATTGGCTAAAGAAATAGAGGTAGAAAATTAGATCTTCAATGACTTTATTTATAGAGAACACAGGACTTCAAAGACTTTCATTTTATAACCTCTATGTTTTCATATTATTGAAAAAGAATTGCAACAATGTATTTGTTTATTCACATGTAAAAGCATGACATTTATTGTGTAAACTTTTGTAGTGATTTTATTTGAATATAAAGCAATTTCATTGTCCCACATTTCTATGTAGCTGTAACAGTTCTACCATTTTCGTTCTCCCTTTTGGGAAAGGGGATATCTGAATATCTTTGAAAGAAGGGATCTTATCTATTAATTATTTATAGCTCAGCACAGTTTTTTCATGTTCTTAATTGCTCCAGAAATTTAATACACTATGATGCCTTAATTTACAAGACAATACAGTCCTGTATTCAAATTCCAGCTTTTGTGTTGGAAAAGATATGCAACCTCTCTGAAACTTAGTTCCAACAAGATAAAGATAGTTATACTGAATTTATCTTGTTGAGTTGTGAGAATTTGATTCTAACTGTAGAATACCGAGACTGATTCTTGATATAAATTAGAAATATAATGGTCTTAACAGAAGTGACAGCTACAGATTGATAGAAATTGATATTTCAATTAATCAGGAGAAAAGGATCAGCAACTAGAACAAGAAAAATGTTGGAAGGTATGGTGGACAAGTAGGGTTGGCTCATGATTCAGCAATTTTTAGACTTAATCTTGGTTTTCACCAGCTCGTTCACTGTTTGGAAGTAAGTTACAGCTATTATCCATGTTATTGAAAAGTAGGCATAATCTTGAGGATTTCCCTCTTTCTCCTTGTTGCTAACACTGGTAAAGGTACTCAAGAAGCAGATACACTTGACCTTTGATAAACTTCATCTTCACAACCACTGAGTATGCAATATGACTTCCCATGGAGATCAGAACAAAACACAGTTGTTAGATGATGACTGACTCATCTCTTTGTTCCAAAAGACTAAGACAGCCAAATTAATTGTTATCTAGAAACTGTTCCAGTTTCATTAATTGGGCTTCCACATAAGCAGGCATGAAAATTAATGTAGGCAATTTATATGTTATTATCTTTTGCAAAAAGAAAAAGTATATATCAGTATTCTCTACGGACACACAGCATGGAGTTCATATCTCCTTAGAGCAAATGCTACCTTCTCCTTGACATTTTAGGAAGCTCTTACCTACCATTCTCTTTTTCCTAATAGACTGTAGGTTATGAGAGCTGTGTTTATTTTTGCATCCACTTTCTCAAGCACCCAACACATCTCTTACCAGATAGTTGGCTAAAGGTTTAAATTTTTTTAGAAACATAGTAAGGACAGGAAACCTAACAAACTCTTACAGTTTAAAAATAAAGTTTGGTAAGTGAAGGGAGTGGGCTTTTTAGAACTGAAAGGAGAAAAGTTCACATTTTTTCATGTCTACATAACATAAACAAATGGAACATCCTATTTTCAGTCTGAGTTTGAAAAACAATGTTTATGTAACATTCAATCACCTACACTTCACTGATAGCCAAACCAAAAGGAAAAAAAAAACATGATTAGCATGCACAAGAATTTATTTGGTAACTATGAAAGAGAAATGTCTCTTAAATGCAAGATCAGATATGAAAGTAAAGCCAAATGGGCATCTGCAAAAATATAATTAAAATCTGCAACATTTATGAAGGGTAAGCAAAATGTTGGATAAGTAGGAGCAAATTATAAAATGATAAGGAATCTTACCTTTAATAATAAATAAGTTTTTATTTTTCATTTCTCCCAAGGTATTGATAACAGTCAATGATTAGCTTTCATGCAATGAGGCTATAAAAATTAATAAGCAGGACCTTCAAATGACTCATTAGCTAATCCTTCATTATTATCCATTTTGTAATGGGTGACACATTTAACACATTTAGTAATATACTCAGGGGCACACTTAAATGAAAAGATTTTGGTGAAGCAATTTGAAAAATATGCAAATATTTTTATCAGTGTTAAATTTGCTAAATTCCAATTGATTAAACATAAGATAGGCTCTAACTCTATATGTGCTACACATATACATTATAGACCTTTTCCTCATCTACCCCTACTTTAGTCTTTGTTTAAACTCCAAGAGGAAAAAAGATTCAAGACTTATCTCACTGAAATTTTTGTTTTATGATTATTAGCTGGCAGGTTCTCCAGTAAAAAGTGTTTGTGGAGCACTGTGACTATTTAAGTGGCTTATGTTACAGAGAAATAGTACTGATCCATCAAACTTTGGAGACTAGATGTTCTGGCTAGGCTATTCTACAAGAGTTAGGACTTTGTAAATTAGAGAATCATACCCTTTTCTTTAGGAACTCACGGTCTCTTAGGAAAACATCCTTGCCAAGATAGAATTGAACAAAGTACACATTAAAAATAAACTATTAAAGGTGAGCATACAACCTAGGGAAACCTAACGTGTAAATGAACAGAGGAAGAGATAATCATTGTATTTTTGGGTGGTCCTAGGCTATCTAGTGTTGTGGGAGCATTGAGAACAAAGAAAGGGTGAAGGAATAGCTGCAGGGATAAATGAGGAAGGACTTGGAGGCCTTCAGAAGAAGGATAGGTATATTGTAAGCCTTAGAATCTTTCCACTGAAGTGTGTTCATTGGACCTCAGCCCCAGCATCACCAAGGAATACATCAGAAATGCATAATCTTAGGTCCACCACAGAACTTATGAATCAGAATTGATAGTGTAATAACACCCCAGTTGACCCCTATGT
>RJWT010046012.1:0-11527 GCA_004365215.1 Cuniculus paca | reverse complement strand
TTTTTTTTTTTTTGGTACTAGGAATCAAACTTAGAACCTCATGCTTGCCAGGCAGGTGCTGTGTTGCTGAGCTATATCCTTGGCCCAAGACTGACTTTTTATTAAGCATTTGTTTATTAAATATTGGTCAATTATGTCTATGGATTGAACTAATGAATTGAATTAATAGACTCAACATCATTTTAACCATATCTTTAATCTTTCTGTTTCTTGACTGTGTTAAATAAAAAATAAAAAGTTTTACAATATACTGAAGATCACTGAGGGCTTTTGCAAGACATGTGGAACTGGGGCAGAGTTTAGAGAGTGCTTCCTATTTTTTTTTTTAAAGAGAATAGAACAAAACAAAACAAAATAGAGTCAAACACAACATAGCATTTCAGAACAGAACACTGCAAGCAATACAGGTCTTCCAAACACAACAACAAGAGATTAACAATGGCTACCCTAGTGTCTCTTGCCTTCTTTGAAATGGTTGTTCATACATTCACACACAATAAACTCAAACAAAACAAAACAATATAAAACCAGATAAAACAAAACAGTGAAAGCATTACAGGCCTTCAAATCAGACAACAAAAAAACCAACAATGGCTACCTTAATGTCCCCTGTTTTCTTCAAAAGAACTGTTCCTATTTTCTCACATATTGCAATCAGATAGTAGAAAAGAGACTTAAACCAATCAAATCAAAGAATAAAAGCACCATTGGACTTCAGAACCTTTCCCCCATATTTATCAGGAATTTTTTATTGTATTGAGTCTTTCAGTTTCTTACACTAGGGAGACAATGTGGTGTTTACAAAAGTGAGTTTGGTTTATTTCACTTATGAGTATGGTCTTGAGTTGCATCCATTTAGTGCTTCCTAGTTTTGAGTTGCTGTGATACAATGTGGTACATGACCAGAACTTTTATCATCTCCCATTTGTAAAACTTTTAAATTTATTGGTAGATTTTAGATACACATAATGATCATAGGAAATGTATTCCTGTACATGATATATTTTGATTCCTCTTTTTTTCCTGATCCCCTTTCCTCCCTTCAACCCATATTCCCTTCCTTATTTACAAAGCTTTTTACCCCCATTTTATCTTTTTTTAAATAATTTTTCTTTTCCCTTCCTTCCTTTTTCTCTTCCTCTACCCTGATTCTTCTTTATTTTTGAACAATTTCTTCCCATTTCACAATATCTACTGTACATTTTGGTCCTTATTTACTCTTTCAGTTTCCCACACCAGGGAGACATTGTGACGTTTACACATTTGTCTGATTTATTTCACTTAAGAGCATGATCTCAAGTTGCATCCATTTACCTAGAAATGCCTGAAACGTACCCTTCTTTATGGCCAAGTAGTACTCCATTACATTAAAAAAAACCCACACCTTTATCCATTCCTTGGTTCTTGGGCATCTGGATTGTTTCCAATATTTAGCTATTACATACTGTGCTACTATAAACATGGGTACAGATATATAGGTGTGGTACGATGTTTTTAATTCTTTTGGGAAGATATCCAAAAGGTGAACAGCTGAGTAAAATGGAACCTCTAATTTTAGTTTTTTGAGGAATTTCCATGCTGATTTCCACAGTGGCTGTACTAGTTTACAACCCCACCTACAGTGGAGAAACATTCCTTTTTGCTCAAATCCCTGCCAGCATTTGTTATTGGTATTCAAATATACAGAGCAGCACTTCTACACAGGAATCTTCATAGGTAAATGAGTTGATGCTTAGCTAAATGACCTGTTCAATATCACACAGTAAATGATAAGATGGGTAGATACTTTCTCTTGAAAAGCAATTTTCTTTCCCCATTTAAGCTGGAAGATCTCAGCATAATATATTATCACTTTACAAGTGGAAATAATATTACCTTCAGTATCACTGTGAGAATGAATTTAGTGCCCAATTTGTAGATTATCAATAAACTTTAGTATAGTAGTATAGCAGGTATACTAGTTTCTCCCAATATTAATCTTCTATTTGTTTCAAAACATAGAAAAGAAATTTTAATTTTGTGCATAGCTTCTTAGAGTTTGCCTATCCACCTTCTCAGTACCTCTGAGCCTTGCATCTACGTGTGGGCATCTACCAATGGGACACGAGCAGAAGAGGGTGGCAGTTGAAGAATCCTCCTTTCAAAGAGGACTGCGACTGAGTGCCCTTCCTTCCATTTCCTCACTTTCAGTTTCCCCACCCATTTGCATAAGATGGTAGAGAAATGGTTAAAAAAGGGGATCCTGGATTTCTGAGGAGCTTGTAGAAAAGGGCTCTATACCTGCCTGAGGTATGTGACTCTAGATCTTTCCATGAGGGAGAAGTAAACTTTCCCCTTCTTCAAACTCTGGAATAGTAAATGCATGTAATAAATACTCCAAGTTATAAAATGTCACAATAGCATTTCATGTATTATACAGAATCATAATATACATTTTCTGTAATACTTGTTATTGCATGCTCTACATTGTAGATACATACAGAGCCCACCAAAAATGTATGCACACTCCAGAAAAAAGAAAAACTTGTATAAATATTTTAATAATAAATTATTGAGACTTTGTCAAATTAATACAAGTTCCCTTTGGCCTCTACAATTACAAGAGGTGGTCAAAGTGGTGGCCATTAGCTTCCAGACATTTAGTAGTACAGAGAACTGCTACTTGGTCACTGAGATTGCTACACATGCATTTTCACTGAGATTGCTATACATGCATTTTCAATTTCTTCTCTAAGGGCCAGCAATGTAGTGGGTTTTCTGCTCTATACAACATCCTTTAGGTTCCCCCATAAAAGGGTAACACCATCTTCTGAAAAAATGTACTTTTTTTTTCCTGAACCATATATACATATTTTGCAGTTTCTCTATCTCTCTATAAATGATAGCTACTTAGGATGGTCAATTTACAAATTTTGACTTTGCAATGGTGATATATAGTCAACAGAAACTATGCTTTGGATTTTGATCTTTTCCTGGGCTAGAGATAAATGGTACACTCCTGTTGCTAAGCTGAGTAGTGGCAGTGAGCTGCAGGTCATAGTCAGCCACATGATCCTGAGGGAAAACCACAGACACACTCCAGGGCATTGTGGTGCTAAACTGTGATATTCAGTATATTATGCGCATTTAATGCATTCTTGACTGATGATATTTTCAACGAGTTTATCAATATAGCCCCACTGTAATGGTTGATACATCGTGTCAATTTGAGAAGTCTAGAAGTCTAACTCAGTGACTCAGCAGGGAGTCAGGCTCATTACTTTGTAAATATCTTCATTCTGTGCAAGAGGAGGGCACAGAAATGGTGTGAGTGCTGCACCCACCCTAGGGTGTGGTAGCCTGCTTACAATATAAGGGAGGAAAAGAGGCTTGATCTTCTCTCTTTTTTTGGTCTTGTTGCTTTGCTGTCTTCTGATGCCTTGAACTGTTGCCCCTCACCATGCCACCCTGCCTTGGAGCCAGTTGATTATGAACTGAAACTTCCACAAACAGTGAACTAAATAAATTTTTCCTCTTTAACTTTGGCTATTGGGTATTTTGTCTCAGCAACAAGAGAAAAGTAATACACCCACTTCAAGCTGAAGAACATCTGTACATCTATGTATGGAAAGAGATGGGTAGATTGGTTTGTTCTGAAAAGGATGTGAGTATATTTTCTACTGGTTCTTCTTTGGGAGCCTTAGTATGCAAATATAAACTGTTAAGAAACTATTTCATTGTTGACATGATATTTCTTTTTTGTCTAGTGTTGATGCTTTAAAGTTTAGGAATATGATGCTTCAGAAAATTGTGTATATGGTTATCCTTCTCTGAGCACTAAATGAAGAGCATTTATCACATAAAGTTCATTTGTCTCATTTACCCTTTCAAAAATTTTGCCACTCTAAGTTAAATATTACTTTTTCTCATGCATCGTTATTTTTAAAAGCCATAACCATTAATATAATTAAATAAAATCACATTTTGTTAAAATAAATACATTTCTTAATCTCAATAATATGCTTTTTTTTTGTATTTCTTTGAAATATTCAACTCATTATTGTATGGTATTTTATTTAAGTAAGTATCTCTCCAAAGCATTATTTCATCTCTCACTAAGCTCCACTTTTCTAATACTTAATATCACTATGCTGTATGTTGTTTTAGTCACTTTTTACTTGGTGATACATAATGCTTGACACCACAATTTAAAGGGAGAGATATACATTTTGACTCATAGTTTCAGAGTCTCAATCCACGGTTGGCTGGCTCCAAGGTAGGAGTGGCACAGTGTAAGGACCTCTCATGAGAAGAGCTGGTCACATCGCCAAAGCCAGGAAGCAAAGAGAGAAGGGAGGAGGCAACAGAAGATAAACTTTCCCAGGTCGTGCCCCTGGAACTTGACCCCAGCCAGGCTCTACCCTCTAATAACACGTCTGCAATAGTGTCTTTGTGACCTAATTACTTCCTAACAGCCTAATGTCTAAGCATTGAGAATTTTGGAGAACAATCTTGGTCTAAACAATGAGATACATTAATATGCTTACCAATTTATTTATTTATTTATTTTGGTACCAGGAATCAAACTCAGGACCTCGTGCTTGCCAGGCAGGTGCTTATGCCACTGAGTTAAATCTCTGGCCCTGTTTACTAATTTATTATGCGTGTTTATATTCTAGACCAGTGATAGCAAACCTATGGCACGTGTGCCACAGGGGACACAAAGAGCTCTCTGTCTGCACATGAGCCAAGTTACCCCAGTATTGCCCCAGCAGCCCAGCACTGAAGTTTAATTGCAGTGTTGGCACTTTGCAACAAATAGGCAGGTTTCGAGTTGCAGTTTGGGTACTTGGTTTTAAAAGTTTCACCATCACTGTTCTAGACTGTGCAAGAGAATAGTGACTCTGTCTATTTCCTCTCCTGCTGTTCATGAGCACAAAAAGGAGAATGTGCAGAAAATATCTGTTGGAGAAATAAATTAGCAAGAGGAAAAAAAATCAGAAATCAAACCATAGGTTCTCACATAATTAAAATTCTTGTCTTGCTAAGGGCAATTTTTGAATTTTGATTATTTCAGGAGTAGGAGAAATATTAGACATAGTAAATGTTAGCCGTGGTAACAGATAAGCCCTAAATAATTCCAAGAGGTTTAACACTGTAGAAGTTTATTTATGGCTCAATAACTCTTTAATGTGACTGCTCAGTAGCAGACATCTATAAAGTGATTCAGGGATAAAAGCTCCTTCTAATTTGGTTTCCTACCATCCCCCAAGGCTTCAATGCCCTTGCCTGGCAGAGAGAGTTAGAGTGAGCATAGCTGGCACGAGGCTTCCAGTTTCAGAGGTGGCATGTATCATTTCCCTTAACCAGAACCTGGGCACAGGGCCACAAGTATTTACAAACTGGACCGGAAAATATGGAGATGAATGCTCTGAAGAAAGAGAAAACATGTTTGATGAAAACACATGCATGCTACAGAAGACATCAGATGACAAATACAGATCATACAATCCTGCAAGGCTATTGTATTAGTCAGATTTCTGTTGTGGTAACAAAATACTTGAGATAATCAATTTAAAGGAGGAAAGATGTATTTTAATCATGGTTTCAAAGGTTTCAGTCTATGGCTCCTTGGCTCCATTGTTTCCAGGGCTGTGATGAGGCAGAGCACAAAGGGCAAAGCTGCTTGCTTTATCGCAACCAGTAAGCAAGAGAGAAAGAGAGCAAGAGACCAGAACAAAATATACCTTTAAAGACACATGACCTA
The DNA here is from genome assembly GCA_004365215.1 of Cuniculus paca. NCBI lineage: Eukaryota > Metazoa > Chordata > Mammalia > Rodentia > Cuniculidae > Cuniculus > Cuniculus paca. Next base: position 5,781 of record RJWT010046012.1, on the reverse strand, counting down.
CTTCCTCCAGTTAGGCTCCACTTCCTAAGTTCCTACTACCACCCAATAGCATCAGCAGCTGGGAAGCAAGCCTTCAACACATGAGGCTTTTGGGAACATTCCATATCCAAAACATAACACCTACAACTGGCGATGTCTATTAAAAGCTCTTTGCATATACAGAAAGTTTAACATGTTTATAGTTGTGATAGTTAACTATGGTGTCAACTTGAATATGAAACACCTAGCATTTTGCTTTAGTCCAGTGTTGGTTGATTTTTTTTTTTTTGCGGCACTGGGGATTGAACTCATGACCTTGTGCTTGCCAGGCAGGTGCTTAGGCCACTGAGCTAGATCCCCAGCCCTTGTGTTTTTGAGACAGGGTCTCACTATACCATTCGAGCTGGCCTTGAGCTTACTTTGCAGCTCAGACTGGTCTCGAACTCACAACAATCTGCCTGTCTTAGTCTCCCGAGTGCTGGGATTACAGGCGTGAGCCACCATGCCCGGCTAGTGTTGGTTGATTTACAGGATGGTTGATTAACTGAAGTGGGAAGCCCTAACCTGGGTGGTAGGCTGTGCCAACCAATAGGCTTGTAGCATGGATGGAATAAAAAGGGAAAGAAAGGAAATCCTGCTTTTGCTTCTTCCAGGAAGCTCCTGTTTTCACCATCACCTCTGGACATCCATCTCCAGGCTGCCAGTGCAGACTTTCAGTCTTCTAGCACAGAGCCATCAGTTTTTGCACAGCACTCTGCAGCAGGCTCCAGGCCTTTGAATTTTGACTGAATCTTCAGTGCACAAATGCTGGATTTAATATGTATTTTCTATTAAGTTTGTACCTGTAGTGAACCCTTACTGACAACGGCCTATACAAATCACTAAATCACAATTGCCGTATTGATGCAGACCACCTATATCCATCTTTGAACACTGTAATGCTTGATACCATTTGCTTACTGTTCATTAAGTTGAATTATTTGAATTAAGTTAACTATTTACAGTAAGAATTTCCATCAACTTGTAGCAACAGAAATGAAACACAAGTTTATCTAGTTTCTAAGTAATTGTGTGGCCTTATTATTTCTGTTCCTACTTGAGGAGAGATGTCTGTGAACTATAATTTCTTTCAGGAGTGATAATGATGATTCAACTCAAACACTATTTAACAAAATTATGTACATATTTATGAACAACAAGATAGGCTAAGCAATTACCTTAGACTAACATCAGAAAGAGGTAGGGGAAGAAATGAGAGATGTACATATGCGTGCTATCCTTAATATTTTAGTTCTGGTATGCTGATAGATTTTGTAGTAATTCTTGAGATAGTAAAAGTAAATTAATAGATAATGGATAAAAGTGGGCCATTCCACAGATGAGTGATACTAGCATAATATGAACCAGGGGTTAAAATTAGTTCAATTCTGTTAACCTAAATTACTAAAGGGCGAGTTAAAAAAAATCAAAGATTTTATATGCATGATAATCAAATAATTGGTTAATGGATTCAACTAATTTATTAAATTTAAAAAATTAGATAAAAAATGTTGCTTTCAATGCATACACAAAGCATTATTTTATTTTTTATATGATTTTACTTTATAAATCAGTAATCTGTCATATTTTAAAAGTAGCATTAAAGACCTGATCTTTCAATTTGTCCTCGCATGGTGCTATTGTCTTTTTCTTTTCTTGTTCCACTTCCTAATAGTTTTTAATACCCCTAAATGTTCAGCTGTGCTCACTAGGAGCAGTTTATCCAGTATAGAAAGCATTCATAATTATTGCTGGAGGTAATCATCTCAGTTCACATGGGATTCACTGCTAACACATCAGACTCAATACTGTATGTGTTTATTATTCATGTACCTATTCAAGCTCATTTTTCTTTCTTCAAAATTTTGATAATCACTTTTTTGTTGACAAAGTATCTGAAACTCACATCTTAAAAAAAGAAACAGTTTATTTTGATTCATGTTTTCAGAGGGTTCTACCCATGGTTGGCTGGCTCCAGGGCAGAAACAGTATGACAGAGGTCCTGGCAGAGAAAACCTGCTAAAACCATGGCAGATAGGAGCAGAGAGAGAATGGACTGAGGAAAAAAAATGCACCCTTCCAGGTCACACCCCAGTGACTGACCTCCTCCATTCACCTTCTAATAGGGAATTCAGATATGAGCTCATCAGCGGATAAATAAGTGGATTTATCACCTCCATGATTCAGAAAAAATCCATTTCTGAACACTTGAAACTTTTGGTGGACATTTTGTGTCTAAGCCTTAACATAACATTCACTATTATTTCAACATTCAAAAAGAGATAGTTTTGTTGAAATATATTTGACAGAGCAACCAAAATAGGAAACAAAAGTAATATTTGAAATAAAATTAAACTTTATTGATGTATGTGTGTGAGTTTGCTGCAAGAGAAAAGGGAAGTTTCTTTGGGGTGGCTATTTTTTTCACGTAAATTTTATATTTATTTAAAATGGTAATAAAGGATGTTTGTAATTCTGTAGCTATTATACCTAACATTGCTAAATTGTATATCACAGTATAAATGTGCTTCAGGATTAGCTCCAAAGAGAGATTTATAATACAACATTGCCGCTCTTAGTGTAATCTATTTTTTTTTTTTTTTTTGGCACCAGGGATTGAACTCACAACCTTGTGCTTGCCAGCCAGGCGCTTAGGCCACTGAGACAAATCCCCAGCCTTTGTCTTTTTGAGACAGGGTCTCACTGTTCCATTCAGACTGGACTTGAGCTCACTTTGTAGCCCAGGCTGGTCTCAAACTCACAATGATCCGCCTGTCTCAGCCTCCTGAGCGCTGGGATTACAGGCGTGAGCCACCACGCCCAGCTGTGTAATCTATTTTATAGAATAATCTGCCTTCATCTCTTCCCAGTAGGACAATTTGGATATATTATCTTTCGTTTTTCTCTCCTTTCTTTCATTCCATAACTATTCGTTGATTTTTCTTTTATGTTTTCTTTTCTTCTTTCCTTTCTTATTTTCTCCTTATCTTTTTTTCTTTGTCATATTATACATTTTCTAGCTTGGAAAATTTCTACCTAACCTATTTCCATTTGGATGGATTTGGCCTTTGTCATTTCCAGACCTCTTTAAATCATGAAGATATAGCTGTTTGTTTTCAGATATCTAGTACTAAAGTCACTCTTGTTTTTCATCCTAAACTGAGAACAGGATAATATCACTTCTTGAGGAAAACTGAGGTTGCCTAAAACAGAATCCATGGCAAACTTGATTCAACTAATTTCAAGTGGGTTAGATAATAAGAATTAATTGAGTTTTATAAATTGCTTTATTGTTGCATTTTAGTTCCTAATTATGCTTATGTTCTATGAGGTAGAACTTGCCTGATTAATAGTGTTAGTCTTGTCCCTCTTTGGCTGGAAGGAGTGACCATTTACTATTCTGTCCTTTGATTCAGCTATAAAATGACAAATTTAAACTGGATCTTTTAAGTTCACTTAGTTTGAGAATTTGTCAGTTCTTGACAGATGTAATTTACTTTCTTTTTTTTTTAATCTCTCTAAGGGCTGTGTGTTTATGTGATTGAAATGTTGATTCCCAACTGTTACATGATGCTCTGCAAAGCTCTTCCAAAAGAAAATAACCAGCTGAAAATCTCTTAATAAATCAGTATTGCTTTGTGCTTATGAGTTTTCAGCTGTTAGTATAGTAATAATATTGTAAAACCAAGAGCGAAAAGCTAAATAACACTTACATTCCTTTTCAAACAGCAACAAATGGTACAGAAATGTGCTCTGCAGCTCAGTGAAAGAATACACAGTGTGGGGGGGTGCACAATTATCAGAGGGAGGGGGCCGTGCAGGATCTCTGTGGAGAGAAAAGAGCCAAGCAGAGCCATTATAACTTAGCCAGATGCCATGAAATGCACATAGACTTTTAACGCCACAGGAATCATTTGAAGGCTGCAAGCTGTCAGGTTTAATGGCTGTAAGTGAATGGGTGAGAGTGCACCCCCAGAACCAGTTGAAATGGCTTCACAAAGAGTCACATTTTTCTCTGATACTTCACCTTCGGTAAGCAGACAGGGTTGTTTACTCTGGGAAAGCGAAGAAGCTTTATGCCTTAGACTGAAAGCTGTCAGGTTACAGTGTGACATTTAAAGACATAAATCCGGCAGAGAAATGTAAATTGGAAAACAAATGTGCTGAAGGAAAAGATAATTGAGCATTTCCGCCTGAACTGCTTTGGCCCAGAAGATGACTCATGTACTGCAATGGAATGAGATCAGTGAGTGACAAGCAATTGGAGCCGAGGCCTACCCATAAAGACCAGCCTACAAACCAAAACCTTCCTCAACTGATGGACTTCAAAACGTTAAAGAGAAGGACCAATAAACTAGAAAAGGGGGCAGATTTTTGACACCCAGTACAAATTAGTTTATACAGTAGAGAGTTTTAAATCCAATTTCTACTGCTTAGCTATTGTTGCACACAGAGATACTTTCTTTCATAAAAATTCCAGTTTCTCTTGACATTCCCTAAAGTATTGGCAGAAATCATTAGTCTGGCTAAGAAAACATCTTTCATTTTGGCTCAATCTGAAATTATTTTTTGTAATAAACATACATTGATTGTAAAATAGAAAGTAGCTTAGTGACTTCTTACAAAGTGAACACCCATGTATAATTACCAAAATGATGAAATAGAACATTACTAGTGTTACAGAAGGTCTTCCCTGGCATCTTCTGCTTTCTGATCTAAAGGTATGAAATGATTTTTAACACATTAAATTTGACCATTTTAATTAAACATTACCTTTGAGGCATATAAAGTGTTGTATGTAGTAGCTTATTTTCATTTCCCCTAATGTTTCCATTGTATAACTATATCACAATCTATTTATTCATTTTTAGTGTTGGTAAATATTTGGCCTATTTCAGCTGCGACCTCCTATAAATGATATGACTGTGACCATTCTTCTGCACCTGTCTTCTAGATGGGCCTTTAATGTGTTCTTTTAAGCTTCCTTACAAGATAGTGGCTGGATCCTAAGAAGGAATAGGTAAAATAGCCAGGCATGCTTTATGTCTAACCTTGCAAATTTGAGAACATCACTTCTTATTCTATCGTCAAGGGAGTCACTGGTTCAGCCTGGATCCTGAAGAATGGAGATAAATGCTGTGTGTGTACATAGAAAAGGGCAGAAATATTTAAGGAAGTCATACCATGAGTCTTCTAAAAGCTCAATCCAGTTTGGTAGCCACTCATAAATGTCAATAGGTTCAAATGGTTTTCAGGCCAAAGTACTGGCCAATCCTGTCAAGTCGGTTATTTTTCCTTATTTAGTTATATGGCAAATGAGTTCAAGAATTATTTTTACTCTTTCAACCTCTAGTGTACTATCTGACATCTAGAAGTCACTTTTTAACTTTTTTAAATAAAAAGGTTTAAGTCTCATGACCTGAGTCAGGTGATCAAGGTCAGTATCAGTAGTCACAAGTCATGTTGAGAGTACGTACTCTGGGTGTGTTGAAATGAGAGTGACTCTTTCCCCAGGTGGTCCTCACTCCCAAGGCTCATAACCCCAGCCTAGCTGTGGAAAACATCAGACCTCAAGCAGAAGATAGTCTACAAAATACCTCACCAGGAGTCCTCACAACTGCCAAGGTTACCAAGTGGAGTAAGAGAATCTGTCATAGCCAATAAAAGCCGAAGGAGACATGATGACAAAAGCAATAGTCTCTCCTGACTATCATTGTAGAACAGAAAAAAGACATTTGGCAAAACCAAGGAAGTCTGAATAAC
>RJWT010046011.1:0-11530 GCA_004365215.1 Cuniculus paca | reverse complement strand
GGACACAAAAAATCCAATTTATCTGGGGCTTTTGACTTTCATGGTGTTCTCCTTCCTGTCCTATTCACCAGTCTCAAGGCTAGGGGGTATCAGGGTTAATTCTCCTCAAGGTTCTCAACTGTCTTCACTCCTACATATCAGTTGTAACACCCCTTTCTTTCTCCCTTCAACCCAACAGTGACTACTAAGAGCTTCATGAACATTGGGCACAAGGAAGGGAGTTAAAAAGACTTGTTTTTCATAAGAAAGACCTATTGCTACCTTTCCTTGCTGAGGTGACAGGAAATCACTAAACTTGCTGATAAAGCATCATGCACCCACGTCTCCTAAAACCTAAAACCCAGCAAGTATTCACCAAGAAAGAAAGTGCTGAGGGGTGCAGAGTAAGCCATCATCCAGCACCAGGCCATAGACCTCTTGCAGATGACTTTTCTGCTGAGTTTTCAAGGAAGGAGAAAGAAAGGATGGTAAATAAGATCATATGGATGTGTGGATATGATGTGAGCAGAGCAGGAGGTAAATTGCAGGCCATTTATGGGGAATAATAAGAATAAGAAAGTGAGCTTAAAGGCCAGACAAGGAGATCTGAGCCTTCACAAAAAAAGTGATATGGGATTTGCAAGAGATGTAAGTGAAAGGAAGATGCTCCGGGGTGAGGACCCTGTATGCATTGAGGTAACCCCAGGGTGGGAGCTGACTGGGGGTTGGAATTGGAAAAGAAGGGACTGAATCTCAAAGCATGAATGCCATTCTCAAACACCATAGCAAAGCCAGAGGGCCAAGACCATTCCCCTACTTTCTCTGTGCTTCAAAGACCCTGGATATAAGGCTTAGATCTTAGCTAGGCTTAGGCACGGCGGTCAGTGGGCTTTATACTGCCATCTGGTGGTAGAAGATCAGTTTTAACTGTTCCAAGACTTAATGCCTGGTGTGTGGCCAAATAGTGTAATAAAATATGAGTAGATGCTGGAGTTTTCTAGAGCTCTTGAGGACAAGTTAGGGGGATATTAATCAGGAGGAGGGTATCAGTGAGATCCTCCAACCCTTACTCCTTCCAAAAGGTGTGATTTATTTTCACTTTCAAGTGTAAAAGTGTCCCTTTTTGCCCAGCACCTAGCACAGATCCTGGTGCAGAGCAGACACAATCATAACAATGCAATAAAAATTGTTGAGAGCTGGTGTGATGGCACACAAGGCTGATACAGGAGAATTTCTGTGAATTTGAGGCCAGCCTGAGCTACACAGTGAGTTCAAGACCAGCTTGAACCACATAGTGAGACCTTGTTTCAAAAAACTAATGAAAGAAAAAGTTGGTAAATGCCTGCCATAAATTTCCTCATAACAATCTTGAAATGAAGATGACAGTTTTTAAGAGAAGGAACTGAAACCGTGATAAATCCACTGAGTCACTTGGTAAATATTTACTGAGCACCCATTGTATGTGATGCTCTTCTATGCACTGCCACACAGAGATAAATGCCAGAAATAGGATCTGCCCTCCTGAAGCCAACAATTTGAAAGAGGAAAGGGACATTATGCAAATAATACTATAGCAATTGGTTTTAATTGGAGAAATACCCAGAAAGGAAAAAAGAATAGAATAGTGAAAGTTACTAATTAACTTTTCAGTTCATTGGATTAAAAAAAGAAAGAAAGAAACATGATTCTTCCGGACTAATTCACCTACCACTGCATTATGTGAATATAAATGAATATCTTCTTCTTTTTTCTCTTCTTCTTCATCTTTTAATTTTATCTCATAGAATCTATTTTCCCCATTCCTAACTCCTCTTTTCTACCAATGCTGTACTTTGCTGTCTACCACTACCATCATTTGTTAAATGAATAAGTGAACTTATGAACACATCTGGCTAATTCACTGTGGCTCAGATTGAGTGAGTTCATGGAGACACAGTTTCTGCCCTAGAGTTGCTTGCAATCAAAGGGAAAATAATGTGACAACAAATAACTAAAATACTGTATAAGCACAAAGATGGAAAGAGTGATGGTTGCTGAGGATGAGGTATCCATCTGAGTTTACTTCCGATGGAGAATATACAAATATTGTATCATCGAACAAGTTCCAGCCATCTCACCAGATCCTTTACTCTTTGACAAATATTCTGAGGATGTACCTTAATTTGAAAGCATCACACAGAAGACCCCAAAAACTCCACTAAAAGACTGCCAGATTTAATAAACAAATTCAGTAGCATAGCTGGATACAAAGTCAACACTCAAAAATCAATAGCTTTCCTGTACAAGAATAACAAATTCATTGTGAGAGAAATTAGGAAAACCACACCTTTCACAATATCATTCAAGAAAATGAAATACCTAGGAATCAATCTAATGGAGGGAGTAAAAGACCTCTACATTGAAAACTACAGTACTTTGAAAAAGAAATTGAAAAGGATATCAGAAAATCGAAAGATATCCCTTGCTCTTGGGATAAGAACAACAGAATAATGAAAATAGTCATACTTCCAAAACTATTATACATATTTAATGCAATTCCAATCCAAATTCCAATAGCATATCTCACAGAATTAAAGAAAACAATCCTAAAATTCACTTGGAACCAGAAGAGACCTAGAATAGCAAAGGCAATTTTGGGCAACAAAGGTAAGGCAAGAGGCATCACAATCCCCAACTTGAAATTATACTATAAAGTTTATGTGATAGAAATAGCATGACACTTCCAAAAAAAACAGACCTAAAGATCAGTGGAACAGATTAGAAGATGAAGAAACAACTCTAGATATATTAGTCACCTTGCCCTTGATAAAGGTACCAAACACATTCACTGGAAGAGATAACCTCTTTAACAAATGGTGCTGGAAAAACATGACAAAAATTCAAATTGGACACATGTCTTTCACCACACACTAAACTAAAGTAAAATGAATCACAGAGATAAATATTAAAACAGAAGCATTAAATTTTCTGGAACATAGAATAGGTAAAACTCATGAAAACACTGGTATAGGCAAAGACTATATGAATAAAACCCCATCACACAGCAACTGTGACAAAGAATCAACAACTGGAATCTCATCCTATTAAAAAGTTTTTGCACAGCAAGAGAAACCACCAACAGAGTGAAGAGACAATCTGCAGTGTAGGACAAAATGTTTGCCAGCTGTACCTCAGACAAAAGATTACTCTCAAGAATATATGAAGTACTCAGAAAAATCAGGCCTCCAAAATTTAAGTCCAGAAATGGACATCTGAGAATAATACATAGTTCTCAGATGAAGAAACATAAATAGCAAATAAACACATGAAAAAAATGTTCAACATCACTGATTGTTTGAGATATGCAAATCAAAACAACATTGAGATTCCATTTCAACCCAGAAAGAATGGCTATTATCAAGAAATTAACCAATAACAAATGCTGGAGAGGGTGTGGGGAAAAATGAACTCTTTTCCACTGTTGGTGGGAGTATAGAGTGGTGCAACCACTGTGGAAATCAGTAAGGAGGTTTCTCAAAAAACTATGACTAAAGGTTCCATTTGACCCAGTCATCCACCTCCTGGGTATCTTCCCAAAAGATTTAAAAGCCTCATATATACCACAGCAATATATGCACACCTGTTTATAGTCACACAGTTTTTAATAGCCAAATCTTTGAAACAACCCAAATGCCCATCAACTGGTGAATGGATAAAGAAGATGTATTTTATACAATAGAGTACTATTCTGCCATAAAGAAGGATACACTGGAGACATTTCTAGGAAAATGGATGCACCTTGAGTCCATAATCTTAAATGAAATAAATCAGACATGCATGTGTAAATACTGCATTGTTTCTCTGGTGTGAGAAACTGAAAGTGTAATTAAGGACCAAAATGTATAATAGATATTGTGAAATAGGAAGAAAATGTTCAGATGGAGAGGGAAGCAAAGGAGGTGCAAGGGGTAAAGGAAAGAAGGGGAAATTTTTAAAAATGAGAAAAGAAGGAGTACATGGAAATGAAACTTTGTAAATGGGAAGAGGAGTAGGGGTTGAAGGGAGGGTAGGGGAATGGGATAAAAAGCAAGTTATATCATGTACAGGTACAAATTCTTTATAAAGAATGGGATAGATAGATGATAGATAGACAGATCCAAATATAAAATCTAATTTTAAAAAAGAAAGTGTCAGAGGCATGAATTTCCTTGCCAATTTCCTGATTTAGGGAGACATTCAATTACAAAAATGAAAATGCATTTACCACACAACAGTTTCCAAGCTTGGCTATCCATTAGGGATCAGCTTCCATGATTACCTTGGGACCATTGGGGATTAAAAGTCACTAATTGGGGGTCAGTTGGGGTTTTGGGATCATCGATATCAGTAGGGATCATTGGGGGGGTCTTCAAAATCACTGCTGTCAGGTGCTCACTCCCCAAAATCCTAATTTCATTCATCAGAAATATGATCTGGGTATCGAGAATTTAAAATCTCTGCTAGGAAATTATAAAGAGGAGCCACGCTAGGAAGTCACTCTTGAAGATTCTAGTTGACCTGGCCTGACCTGGGAATTGGATGGAATCAAATGCAAGTTTGAAGAGAGCATGTCAGGTTCCACTGTGGAGGACTTGCTCTGAGTTTAGAGTATTCCCAGAAATATCACCTCTGCCAATCTTCAATGTAGTCAATGCCATTAAGAACCCGCATCCATTTAATCAATAAACAATCTTTTAGCACTTTCTTTGTACCTACTCTAAGCACAAGTTAGTCAGTTTTCTACTCTCAAAGATCCATCTTGGGGAGACAGATCTAAAACGTACAAGTGAATCCTGTCTGTTTAGTGATAAGATGTGCAAAGTGTGGCAGAAGCAGAGCAGTGGGGTATCTAATCTGGCCTCCCATATCTTTCAGTCTTCACCTCTTGTTCAGTCCTCTACAGAGACCACAAACAAAAATTATTTGTGAATATCTGTGCAGACATCAGATGCCAGGTCCTCAAAGGCGCCCCCATCAGGCAGTGCAGAGATTTTAATAAAATAGGTCTCCTCTGTTGAGGAATTCAGTCTCAGTAAAGGACTGTCAAGGAAAACAATTTGGGGTAATTTTGTCACTGAATAAAAATCAGTGGAATACAAATATGGAGTTCCCTCTTACATTCAAGTTTCTTCACTGTGTACCTAAAAGAATGTGTGGGATTTCAGAAGGCAAACATGGATGATGGTGAGATTTTATTCCCCCACCTACTTTTCTAGACTCTCATTAATCCACCTTTTTTTAAATTTGTGGATCCAAACTAGAAACAAAACTTCAATCAGGTGATGTCCAGTATAGGACACAGTGAGGGACTACTTTGTGTCCTTTGCATGACCCATATACACTGCCTAGTCCCTCACCAGGCATATGTATGGTAAGTACTAAGCCTCATTGTTTAAGACACTTGTTTAAGACATTTAGGCGTGAGGAGTGGATTTGTTTTGTTTTTTGTTTTTTGGGGTTTTTGTTTGTTTGTTTGTTTGTTTTGTTTTGTTTTGTTTTTTTAGTACTGGGGATCAAACACAACCTCGCACTTGCCAGGCAGGCGCTTACGGCACTGAGCTAAATCCCCGGCCCTTGTCTTTTTGAGACAGGGTCTCATTGTGCCTTCCAGGCTGACCTTGAGCTCACTTCGTAGCCCAGGCTGTTCTCCAACTCGCAATGATCCTCCTGCCTCAACCTCCCAGTGCTGGGATTACAGGAACGCGCCACCATGCCCGCCTGAGCAGTGGCCTTTTAATCTCAGTTCAATCATCTATATCTTACTGAATTCGAGAAAAGGAGAACAACATGATGCAAGTAAAAAGAAATCTTTCCTTCATCCCATTGCACAACTTTTAGTACTCTTTCTCCACTTCCAGTCCTTGTGATTTCACTTCCTCTCCACCTCATCGGAGTAGCCTCTACCTCTCTCATTTCCTCTTCAACCCGAGCCTTTATATTTTCTATAGTTAAATTAGCTCTATTAGTTTTCTTCATTTTTCTTCCTCCTGTTCTTCAGATTTATTTAACCAGTAAACATTTATTGAACGTACTGAGTACCAAATCTGAGGAGGAGTATGCAGAGAAGCATAGGAGTTAGTCCTGGCCCCGCAAAGCTGTGCAATTTAACTGGAAAAATTAAAGACAAATGCATTCAGATGAAGATAATATAGCACTGATGGCATAGTGTTAGCATCCACAAGAGGCTTGAGTGGTTAGGACATCATATTTCAAGAGAAGGAGGTGTTGTTACTTTTATTATTTCAACTCACATCTTCCTTCTGATTATTTCTGTGCTGTCTATTCTACCCCATTCTACTCTGCTTAGTTATGTTCTAGGACGACAAGACTTTTCTCATGACTGAAATTTTACAATATGGTATGATAGTGGAGTGTTTCTTCACCCATTAAAGACAATGTGTTTAGGTTATCCTGGGTGGATTATAGAAGTTAATTGAAGGTATGCAGATCGATAAATTGCTTCCCCAGTGATCCAAGGGTTGAGTAAGGTCTGTGTGGCTAGAATAATCTGTAAAAAGTAAAATTATACATAAAGGAAGACTAGCCAAACATTGGTGATGAAGATTTTAAAATGAAGGACAGGAAGAAGCCAGTCCCTCTGAGCCAGCTGGCACATGGACTAGGAGACAAGAAGAGCTGAGCTCCACTCACACCCCCAGGTAAGCAACCAACTGATCCGGGGAAACACAGGCTGAGATGATAGCTACTGAAGTTAAAAAAAAAATTTAATTCTTGTAGTGCTTAGCATTTGATTGGCTTTACAGGCCAAAAGCTGGTAGTTTGAGCATCTATTTAGAGGATAACAATATGCAATATAGCAACTATGGGGGATTTCCTTCTGAAGGTGGTAGCCATTGTTAATTCCATATTATCTTGATTTAAAGTCCTGCATCATTTTCATTGTTTGGTTTGGTTTTATTCTGTTTTGTTTTATTTTATTATGTCTGATGGCATGGCCAGCTATTTCAAAGATAACAAGATATATTACAGTAGCCATTTTGGATTTCCTATTATCTTGTTGTGAAGTCCTGTATCGCTTTCATTGTTTTGTTTTGATTGGTTTTATTCTATTCTCTTTTGTTTGATTTTATTATGTCTAATGGTTTGGGAAGCTATTTTGAAGATAGCATGAGGCATTGTGATAGCCATTGTTGATTTCTTATTATCTTTTAAAGTTCTGTATCACTTTCACTGTTTTGTTTTGATTGACTTTATTCTGTTGTTTGTTTGTTTGGTTGGTTGGTTGGTTTTATTCTTTTTAGAATAAAAAAAAATTAAATGAAGGACAGATCAAAATGACTCCAAGGTTTCTTGATTGGTAGACCAGTCCTGTTGACTTCCTTACTTCCTGATGGCCCTGAAGCCTGGAAAGAACCTCCAAAATAAGAATACCTTCTCTGTCAGAACTTCCACAATCTCAACCTTCACCTCCAGGACTTGATACCCTTTAGGATTCTATAAACTAGTCCTGAATTCACTTTATTTAAATTTTGTTTTTCATTTTAAATGTAGTACAGATTACTGAAAATGTAGGAAATAAAGAAAAATCTATTTACAATAAAAAAGTCACAAAGTTATTTTTTATATATTGATATGTTTCCCCATCTTTTTTCTGAGCATAAATAACAGCATCTTGTTATTGTGTAGCTTTAACACCTTCATTAAAATATAATCTTTAAAATATACTCATTCTCAACCTAAAATCCAATGACTATCACCCCCTAAAGTTTTCTCCTGCCTGTTTGCAGTCAATGCCCACCCCATCCAAATCCCAGTCAATCATTGTTTGGTTTTATGTCTCTATCGATGTGCTTTTTCTGAAAATTTCATATGGGTAGAATCATATGAAGTTTTTGTGTCTATTTTCACTTAGCATAATATTTTGAGATTCATTCACATTGTAAAAGGAATCAGTAGTTCATTCCTTTTTTGCTGAATAGTATTCCATTTATGAATATACCACATTTATAGCAGTTGTTGGACATCTAGATTGTTTCCAATCTGTGGGTATTGTGAACTTTCCTACTACAAACATTCTCATACAAATATGTGGACATAGGTTTTCATTTTTCTTGGGTAGATACTAGAAATAATGCTATTACAGTAAGTATATGTTTAATTTTTTTAAAAAACTGTATTTATTTACCAAATACCACATTAAATACCAATTTACATTCTAATCAACAATGTGTGAATGTTCTCCCTGCACTCACCAGCAGTTTGGTATTCTCAGTCATTTTTACTACAGTTGGTAGTGAGTAGTGGTCTCATTATACTTTTAATATACATTTCCTAACAACAAATGATGTGAGCAACTTTTTGTCTACTTATTAGTCATTTGAATATGATCTTAGAGAAATGGCTGTTCAAATGTATTGTCCATTTTAAGTTGATTTTCTTCATTTTTATTGAGAAATACAAATTCCTTAGATTTTCTATGTATGAGTCCTTTGCCAGACACCAGATACAGAATTTGCAAATATGCTCTTTCAGCCTAGAACTGTCTTTTCATTGTGTTAATAAAGTCTTTGATGAGTAGACATTCTTTTATTTTGGTTAGGTCTAATTTGTCAGTTAGTTATTTTTTCAGTATGCTTTATTAGTGCATATCCAAGAAATACATGAGTATTCAAAAGTCACAGTTCATAAAATTTTTTCTGTTTTTTCCTAGCAGTTGTATATAGCTTTGGCTCTTTTAGCTAGGTTTATGTCTCATTTTGAGCTTTTATTTATGGTACTAAGAAAGGTTCTGTGTCCATGTGTTTGCATATAGCTATTCAATTGTTCAACCAAAAATTGTTTAAAACAATTATCTTTTCTACACAGAAGTGGCTTCATCAAAAATAAATTGTCCATATTTCTAAGGCAATTTTTAGAGTTTTTATACTCCATTAATCTATTTGTTTATCTAAACACTAATGCTACACTGTCTTTACTACTGCAGCCTTACAGTAAGTCTTGAAATCAGATAGTTTTACTCCTCTAAATTTAATCTTTCTCAAATTTATTTTGATTATTCTATGTCCTTTGCAACAACACACGAACCAATCTGTCAATTTCTACTAAAAAAATCCTGTTGAAACTTTTTAATGGAATTGTATTAAATATGCAGACTAATTTAGTACATACTAATAATAGCCTAACTTTATTTACAAATCTCTCCTTTTATTTAGGTTTTTGGTTTCTATAAATAATGTTCCTTAGTTTTCAGTGTTTAGATCATTCACATCCTTTGTCATATTTGTTCCTGTGCATTTTGATTGTGCTTGTAAATAGTACTTTTAGCTTCAATATTTGTTGTTAATATTTAAAAGTATGATTGAATTCTGCAAATTGACCTTACATCCTAACATCTTTCTAAACTCACCCATAAATTCTAGCTTTTTTATTGTAGGTTCTATCAGAATTTTTATATACATAATTATGTCATCTGTGAGTGAATAAAGAAAATTTTACTTGTTAATTTCCAATCTGGGTGCTGTTTATTTCTTTTTCTTATCTCATCGCTCTGGATATAATCTCCAACACAGTCTCGAATAGAAAGGTTGAGGGTAGACATCTTGTTTTTTTCTCAATGTTATGGAAAAACATATGTGATCTTTCACCAAAGTTAGCTATGTGTTTTTTATAAATGCATTTCACCAGACTGAAAAACATTTCCTTCTATTGCAAGTTTTCTGAGCTATTTGACCACAAATAGTTGCATTTTATCAAATTTTTTTTTGTGGCTGCAAGACAAACTTGTCTTCTTTTCTTTTTTTTTAATGTGATGAATTTTAAACAGTTCAACCAACCTTGTGTTCCTGGGATAAATCCCATTTGGTCCTATTATCTTTTTGTTATTATTTGCATTTTATACTCATTTCTGATATTGGCTATTTCACTTTTTTCTGGTTAAATTGAAAGATGCTTATTGATTTTATAGATCTTCCCTAAGAACCATAATTGCTTTCATCAATTTTATCTATTGCTTTCTGTTTTACTGATTTCTATGATAATCTTTATTTCTTCTCTTGCGCTTGAGTTTCATTTGCTCCCCTTTTTCTAGTTTAACCTGGAAAATGAAGTCATGAATTTGGGATCTTAAATTTTGATGCACACAGGTTTTATTTTTCTTTTTTTATTTTGAAGAGAATAAAACAAATACAAAATAAAACAGAATATTCAATCAAAACAAAGCAAAGAATGTGATACAAGATTTCAAAACAGAATAAAAATAAACCAACAATGGTTACCATGTTGCCCCTTGCCATCTTCAAAATAACTTCCCAGATCATCAGGCATAATAAAATCAAACACAACAGAACAGACTAAAACCAATCAACACAAAACAATGAAAGCAATACAGAACTTCAAAACAAGGCAGTTGAAATACCACAGTGGCTACCATAATGCATCTTGTTATATTCAGAATAACTGCCCATACCCTCAGGTATAATACAATCAAGTAAAACAGAATAGAATAAAACCAATCAAAATAAAACAGTGAAAGCAATACAGGACTTTAAACAAGACTATAGGAATACAACAGAGGCTATCATGATGCATCTTATCTTCAGAGTAGCTGCTTATACCATCACACATAACAAAATCAAAGCAAAATAGAATAAAATCAATCAAAAGAAAACAAAGCAATAAAGGCTTTGGAACAAGATAATAGAAAATCAATAATGGCTGCTATAATCCATTTTGTTATTTTTGCAATAGCTGTCCATGACATCAAATACAATAAAATCAAACATAACTAAACAATAAAGCCAAGCTAAACAGAACCATAAGAACAATACAGGGCTTCAAAACAGAATAATAGATTAACAATGGCCATTGCCTTCCCCCTGGAGACATCTCCCCTTTCACCTTCACAACCTCTATTTTGTATTTTGGATCCCACTAATTTCCCCAGTTTCTTATACTAGGGAGACATTATGATGTTCACCTATGTGACTCTGAATCCTTTCACCCATGGGCATGCTCTCATGTATCCATTTACCTACAAGAGTTTCAAGGTTATTTTTCTTTATAGCTGAGTAGCTTTCCATTGTATAGAAATGCCACATCTTTCCTTTCCATTCTGCAGCAGATGGGCAAGCTACCCCTACTTTTTTTTTTCTGGTTCCCTGTCACATAGAGCATTGTTTTTTCTCCTTTGACTTTTAATGTATGAATTCCATTTTGAGTTAAATGTGTTTGTTTGATATTGATGGGTCTTGTCTGCTGATTCACTATACCTGTGTTTCTTTTTATTGGTGAATTGAAGCCATCTACATTAATGGTTATGGCCAACATGCACTGGTTCATCTCTGCCATGCTATTTTCCTGCCATTGGCTGTGTACTTTTCCCCTCCATTCTATTGTCTGTCCCACTTGGTGATCCCCTTCTGTCACTGTTACTGGAACCATGGTCTTTTTTTATCTCTTTCTAAAATGTTCTTCAGTATTCTTTGTAGGGTTGGTTTGGCAGTCATGAATTCCTTCAGTTGTTCTTTGTCATGGAAGTATCTTGTTTCTCCATTAATTTTGAAAGATAGTTTTT
>RJWT010046010.1:0-11533 GCA_004365215.1 Cuniculus paca | reverse complement strand
TCCCTGAGTTACACCGCAGAGCTAAATGTTGGAGCGAGGCAATACCAGGAGAATCCGGGCGCCAGGCTTCACCCAGAGAGGGAGGGTGCGGGGAGGAGAGAGAGGGAAGAGGCTGGCAAGCGAGCGGGAGCAGGAGCGGACTCGGAGGTAGAGTCAGAGACGACACAGAGGAACGCAGACGCGTAGGGAGGGGGCAGCGTGCATATATAGCCAGGGGGAGCGCGATGCAGTAACACCTAGCCACCAAGACAGTGGGAGCCTCGGGGCCCACGGACCGGGGATTGCACCTCCTTCCGCAGCGCCTCCCGCCAGCTGCCAGTTTGCAGACGGCGGTCTGGACTCCTGGTGTCCTGCGCCCCGGCGCGCGTGTGCCCGGCTGCCCTGAGGCCTGACCTGGCCCCTAGGGTCGGCGCGCCCGGAGGCTCTGGTCCTTCTCCCCTCCTCCAGATGGGACTGGCGCTCCTCCTTGCAAACCAGGCCCGCGGGGAGATGTGCTGAGCCTTAGCCCCGCAGCTGGTGTGTCCTGGACGCGGCTGATCGCGGCTTGCCTACACTGTGTGCCCACATGAGTGGCTCTCCTGGCAGACCCAGGTAAGAACTTCCTGGCGTTCCTGAGTCCTAGGGGGAACACGTCTGGGTGCCAGGATGATGATGATGAGGGATCCCTATGAAACTGGAGGCTATGGTGTGGGGGCGGGGATGCAGTTTGTTCTCCTCTGACTTTTCTTAAGGCAACATCAAACTTACCGGAGGGCACGGTAAAGCTATTAACATGGATTGTGGCCTGGCTGTGGGGTCCAACCCCTGAGAGTTGGTGTCCCCAGGAAACTACTGACATGATTACCTCCATCACTTCCTGGAGGTAACAAAAGTGGCTTTTTTCATTCAGTGCTGGAGATGTGCTCAAAACCAGTGGTGAGGATGGGGTTGGAGGCACGGAGACAGGGATTGCTTATGCTTCTTCCCACTCTTCTGGCAAAAGTTTGATCTGGTGGACACTGGCTGTGCTTGTTCCAGGGAGTGGAGTGCTTCTATCACCCGTCCTGGCTGCCCCCATCGATCTTGCATCTATTTCCCTTGCAGGGTTGAAATCCAACCATGGCACAAGGACAAAGTGCACATTTGGGGGCTTATCTGGAGGTCCCTAAGTCTCGAGAGGCTCCACTTTCTCATTCCCTACCAGGGCGGAGATGGGAGGTTTAGCAATGAATTAATCTTTGGTTTGGACCAAGGAAGACATGGGATCTCCTTCCAGGGGAAATAGTTATTTTTGTGGAACCGATGAAGGGGTGAAAACATACAGTTATTACAATAAAGTTGTCAGAGTCCAGACAACTTGTTCGAACCCATCAGCCAGTCTCATGCTTGGAGAAACTTCATTCCTCAGGAATGGGTACGCACGTCACCCCTGAGGTAACGAAGGAACAAGAGTTGACTCCAAGGACCCAGGCCATGATTTGGGGTAGACCAGGAGCAATCCTGAGGGACAGATGAACCCCAGTCCCAGTGCTGAACAGAGATGGGGTGGGAGGATTGTACACATCACATATGCTTGGAAGATCCCTAGATTTTTCCAGGGAAATAATGATTTTTTAAAAGGCTTGTGAAAAACATGTTTTCATAACAGCAGCAGATGTAAAGCTCCCACTATTCCAGATGAAAACAAAAAATTTTGGGCAGGGTGCTGAGCTACCTCTTCTGCCAAGGCCTACAATGGACACATCCCTGTCTGGGGGCTCCTGGGAGGAACAGCTGGGGCTCTCTGTGAATTCAGGAAGCTGAATCCTGGAAGCAGATTGAAAAAATGCTACATTTCTACTCCATACCCCCAGGTCCCACTTTGTTCCTAGTCTGATATAGAGACTCACTATAGACATGTAGCATGTCAGTCTTGTTCTCTGGGTGAGGTTAACTCATATTCCCTGTATTTAACCATGCCTCTCACCTTTGTTCCTGACTTAAAAATCATGTCTCTTGCCCACACTGGATGTCCCTCTGCATGCTACCTTACTGCTTCTTAGAACCTTAACTAGCTTCCCTTGATGATGTACAATGATCACCACTGTTAGCCTGAGACCCTCCTCCCTTGCTTCATTTCCTCAGTAACTTTCTCAGAAGTTACTCATCCTCAATCTGCAATGTGGGTAGAGATTCAAGAGATCCAGGGTCTCAAGAGAGCATGCAGAAATCCTGGTTTCCCCCTGCCCACACTCAAAAGTTGTTTGGCTTTGGAAGTTTGAGCCTGGGTTTTGGTGCTAGTGTTCAAAAGAAACCATTGTGAGCAACTAATCAACACCTAACCCAACTGGGGTTCAGTCGTAGCATCTCTGTTTGACCTTGCTGCCAAATGAGTGAGTGCCTTATTGGGTTGCACGCTTAGCTGTATTCAAGGACTATGAATCTTGAATTCAGTCACTTCTTTATAAAGAGATGTCATCAGTTCCTACCACCACCTTCCAGCCTTTGCTCTTGGACCATCACTGTCATGTGATGCTTTTACGAATGAGTTAGTCGTGACGCTCATCTCACACATCTTCAGTCCCTGGGCTTGAAAGTGCTATCACCAGCCCCAGGGCTGCAGCTGCACTCCAGACGCCTTTCTGGGGTTCTGCTCCCACTGGCAGCTGCTTTGGCACAGGTGGCATATAGTTTCCAGCTGTTTGTGGCTTTGGACTGGTGTTTACAATCCTGCTACAAGTGATAGCCTCTTTGACTTGCCCTCAAAGAGATTGCTTTCACTCAGGGTGCCACTGCAGTTTGTATTTTCCCTTTGGTTTTCATGGTTATTTTAGCTTGGTCTGAATCTTTTCTTTCTTCCTTTCCTTTCCCTTATTTTGCATCTGTGATTTGGTACACTGGGAACCACATTTTTTTTTCATTCTGAGCATAGGTAATAAAAGTATTGTTCCTTGCTAGATTCAGCACCCAAATATGTACAAAATAGAAACACTGCATATATCTTTTAGCTGCTAGGTTCTACATACTCTTTGTTTGGATGTATGCAAGGCTCTGGCTTCTAAGGTATGCCCGGTATCTCATCTGGTTTGTACCTGCTGGGTTGTGCTGTGCATCTGCACAATGAATGGGTGTGTTGATGAGAGGCAGGCTCTAACCGTGCTAGAGCAAAGAGAGAGAGAGGGACGAGTTTTAGGAAATGGAATCCTAAGCAGGCTCATTCTTTTAGGAGGTTCATCTTAATTTAGTGAAGCTTCGTTTAGTGTATGTGAAAATAGAATTCATTAGATGGGGACCACTTGGCAGCAGATTCATGCACAGATCTACAAGGTAGCCATAAAAACAGGAACTTATGTTCTTTTCTAGAATGGGTTGGCATTGATGACTCTGTGAATTAGTAGTTTGCTAACCACCTTTTTTCTTAGGCTTTCCTCCAACCATGAGTGAAATTTTGTCTTTAGAGTTTCCAGAGATCTACTGTAGGGGAGAGGACATTTTTCCACCTGTTGTTTACAGGTATCACTGGTGGGGGGGATCCCATGCCAGGCATGTGAGGACTCCACATGGGGTTGGTTTCATCAAGCAGATGAACAGGCTTGAACCAATCTGACTGCACTTGTTTGAAACCCAGTTGAATACTGGGACCTTTCTGAGACCCTCAGGCACAAAGCAGGCGGCGTCTCTCCTCTTAGCATCCTCATGTTCATGGGCTTCAGCACAACTCTGGAGCCTCTAGGGAGACACCTCTACTTTCTGGGCCAGGGTTATAGCAGGGTTAATTTGGAGGTGCTTGTGAGTCTCAGGGATCAGAACTGGAGAGCACAACTTGGGCATTTACTGTTTTTTTTTTCCAAAGCTTCATAAAAATAAAAATTGATTTGTTCCCAACATAAGACCAGTGATGTACCACCTGCCTGCTCCCTCCCACCATGAATTGCTGAGCTCAATGAATACTAAACATATTTAGCTAGATGAGG
Organism: Cuniculus paca; assembly: GCA_004365215.1. Taxonomy (NCBI): domain Eukaryota; kingdom Metazoa; phylum Chordata; class Mammalia; order Rodentia; family Cuniculidae; genus Cuniculus; species Cuniculus paca. The sequence continues at coordinate 7,601 of RJWT010046010.1, read as the reverse complement.
GAGTAGCAAAAGGCAGCTCCCACAGCTCATCTGCCATTCGATTGAATTGATCCCTGAAATTCCATCTTTCTAAACATCATTAGTGGCTGGGCCTTGGGGATGGGGTAGAATGTGAGGGGAGGAGTAGGGACAAGAGACGGCAATCCTTAGAAAAGTTTGTGAGACTCAGCAGACCTGCAGACAGGTTGGGTGACCCAGGTGAGGGTGACCAAGGCACAACGGAAGAACCTGGGAAGAAGGGAGGAGAAATGACACAGAAGCGGTGGCGGGAGAAGGTGGGACAGCAGAGGGAGAAGCAAGCCAAGTGGGAAGACAAGAAGGGAGCAGGTGGGGCCGCGTTTGCGCAGAGGAGGCTGAGAAGGGGGAAAGAGCAGAAGATAAGTGAAGCAGGACCTTGCTGGCAGGTTTCCTGGCTCCACCTTTGTCCTCTGGCAGAGGGAGAGACCAGGAAGCCAGCTGAACAGAACGCAGTGGTTTTTGTGCTCAGGAGGCTTCGCATTGAAGCTGTCAAGCCGCAACCCCTCACGGCAGCTCATTCTATTTTTACATTTTGCAGAATTGAAATTAAACAAATGACCCCGTGATGGCGTTTTCGTGAAGATTTTATCCAGCACACCCACACAGCCAGTGCTGGGATGACTGAATATTTAGTATAATATTCTATTTAATCTGATAAGGAGGCCTCCTCGAGAGGGTGGCAGGCACGAAGCCCATAAAGAACTGCTTTGAGGAGGGTGGGCTGAAGCCAGAAAGGAACCTTGTTCTCTGGCTTGGTTGGCAGGAAAAATGCCAGAGAAGTGAATTCTGCAGGAGTGTAGCTCCCCTCCCCCCTACTTTTTTTTTTTTTTTTTTTGCCCTGGATTTGATTCCAGCTTTTGTGAGACTTCTGGGGGTCCGGTTCTTGGCGCTCTTACTAGTGGCCCAAAAAAAGGAAAAAGTGAAAAGGTTTGCTTTGGCTAAACTTGCCCCAAGTGGAAGCCTTGCTTAGAATTTGGGGACGTACTCACCCAGTTTGTTGGCTTGGCCTGGGAGCTCATCCTTGCTGGAGTGACCTTCCTTAGGCAGCAGCCATAACGAGCCAGTTGTACATGTTGTACTCGGTGAGAACCAAAACGGCTAATATTTTATTGGTTTAGACACAGTCTCACTCCTTTAAATCTCAGGAAATCTAGTAGCAATTAAATACATGCCCCTGTGCACATAACCATTCTTTTGAAGAAAAAAAAAAAGACTCAACAATGCATGTTAAGGGGGCCAATTAATCAGACAAGGTTGGTCGAATAGGTGTACAAATGTGGGACATTCAAATATTTTCCTTTGTCATTAGCATGTTTATGTTTAACAGGGTATTTGTGAGCCCGTTTTCTTATACATTAGAGGATTATATAACTCCCTGGCTATTAACCTCTAAAATGCTGTTTTGACAAGTCCAGTGTCTAGACTGGATAGCAATCAAGACTGTTGCTGAGTCAGTTCTGACTACAAAGGGAATGATCGGTGAACCCATTTGACTCAGAAAGTATGCTTCTTCCTGCTGGTTAGCCTTGGAGGGGCTGATCGTTCCCTTCTTCCTGCTGGTTAGCCTTGGAGCAGATGATCTTTCCCGTCGGAACTGAATAGACTTACTGGCCAGAAAATACAGTATTTCCTGCAGTGAGTATAAAAATGTGTCTCTGTCTCTGATGAAGGGAGTAATTGAGACCATTGACATGAGCCATAAGGTTGTGTGCTCAAAAACCTGAGGAAGTAAAGGATGTGACTTTCCATTAAGAGAAAAGCAGAAGCCAATTTCTTTTCTTCTCTTTAATCAAACATTCTTGTACACTTTTTTTTTTGGCTGTATTCTTTCTTCTTGATTATCTGGTTTTCATAATGTATCTGGCATGGCCTTGAAACTAAAGAACTTTTTATGCATCTTGAGGAAGAAGTGGAAAAGAATAAGCCCAGATCAGAACTTCTTTGGTATTGACAAGTTCGAAGCAGGCTGTCCCAGGTGTGAAGTCTTCTTCTTGCTGGTCTCAGCTTCATCCTGCTCAGAGTTGAGCATGATTCCACAGTGACAGCCCCACGAGCCACTGAGCAGAGCATGATGGTCCTCATGGTTGCTGTGTCTTGCGTTTCTTCTCAGATTTCTGTACTTGGTCTCTGACCCCCTTCATACCCAAGTCTTTGCAAAGACAAATTTGCAAAATGAAGTCTATTTGTTTGAAAGTAGAGAGCTTATCCAAAAGCTTTCATTTTCCTGGTGAGAATGACATACCTCTTCTGATCATAGTTGAGAAAGAAATGAACCTCCAAACTCCTTGTCATTATTTTATTACAGGTTTAGTATCTTATACCTGAGATACTTGGTACCAGAAGTGTTTTGGATTTTAGATTTGCATATACATTGTGAGATATCTTGGAGATGGGACCCAAGTCTAAATAGGAAACCCATTTATGTTTCATATGCACCTTTTTCACATAGGCTAAAGATTATTTTGCACTTTTTTTTTTTAGTATGTTTTGACTGTGACCCATCATGTGAGGGTACTTGTGGCATCAGGTCAGTGCTCAAAAAGTTTCAGACAGAGGAGCCTTTCAATTTTTGGATTTTCAGATTGAGAGTGTTCAACTTGTACTACTAAAATGTCCTTTGCACTGCAGGTTATCGCTCACAGCACTGACTGGCAGAATAAATGATTACTGGCCACACTTTCCAGCTGCAGAAAGTAAAACATAGAAACAGGAAGTCCAAGATCACATAGGCAGTAAATGCTACAGTAAGGACTTAACCAGTGTTCTCTTTAAATATCATCATTTTCTACACCATTCTTTACTTGTGGATTTTATCCTCAACCTTCAGTGCCATTGCATTCTCATAGTTTTTTCTGTCACCTGTCATTCATTAGCTTTCTATGTCTGTAGGTAAAGGTGGGTGTATATGCATCTCCTCACAGTTGGTGCACAAAGGAATTGGAGTTCCCTGAAATATGTGTGTGTATGCAAACCTGATTCAAGCAATTTAGAACAGAGGTAGACTAACATATCAATTTTTTTTGGTTATTTGAAAAAGGGTCTGTCTATGTAGCCTAGGCTGGCCTCAAACTCTTGACAATTCTCCTGCCTCAGCCTCCCAGGTGCTGGAATTACAGGTATGTGCCATCATGCCTGGTATAGCTATCCGTTATCTTGAGATATGTTGCCATGTATGGGGACTTTGGTGTGTTAATAACTTCCAAATTGTCTTGAAATTTAAGTCACACAAACTGCTGAATGAAAGTTGGCATTATTCCTATTCCTTACAATGATGCTATCCTTCCTGTTCTTGTGGATTATCCTTAAAAGTGAATCCTGATCCCTGGCTTGCTCCAGCTGAAACAATAGGAAATTAATTTCTGTAAGGCAAAGAAAGAAAAACAGAATTTAAGGGAGATGACTACTTCTAAAAGAGCTGCTCAAGTTCCTTAGGGTTCATGCCTCTATAAGTCAGCTTTTTGAGATCTTTCTTCATCTTGGCTTGGACCATTCCCTCCATTTGAACTCATTTGGCAGCAATCAATAGAGAATGTGACTTTCTGGTCTTGGCTTGTCTTTCACAGACAGGGACTTCCTACTATTAATCTTAGAAAGTACAAACCCAGGTAAATAATGTTGTGCTGCTGGCTTTATTTAGCAGCTAGATCAATCCAAGCTAAATAATAAAGCCTGTCAAAAAGCACGAACAAATTAACAGGAACAGGGCAATTTTATTAGAGTGTTTGCCTAACTGTGATGAAGTCAGAGTACTTACAAAATCGGTTAAAAGTGATTTTACCTATTGCTTTTCTTTCTCTCCAAGCATGATAATTCTTAAGACATCTGTATCCCATGAACTTGAGTGCATCGCACTAAGGCTGGAGAATTGACTCTTTTGCCTGAAGCCTGTATCTCTTAGCAACAACCAAATTTAATCTAGACATTGAACCTGTGGCTACCTTGTGTACCTGCATGGAAATGATGGGACACTGATGAAGTTTGGGCAGTGGATCTTGGGAAAGGATAAAAGGTGATACAAACAAGCCTGAACTAGGACAGAGAACACAGGCCTTTACATTTTTAATGGATTTTATTCCTGTGTGAGCAATGGAAAGAAATGAGTTGATGGATCAGAAGCTAGTTTTGTAGAGCACTAGAGAAGCACCCTTATCTCTGATTCTTTTCTACAGGATTACTTATCTCTACCAAATGTCTTCTTACCCCAGTTTTATTCTGTTCTTGCTTCTTTCTGTCATATTGTCACCACATCCTCTCTCTGTATTCTTTCAAAAAGCGTTGGTTAAACAAGAAGCAAGATAAGTATTGAGGATATATTATTGAAAAAGACACAAGTCTTTCCTCAGAGAACACATGGTCTAGTAAAGAAAGGTAAACATCAAGTAGAAGAGTCAAACACATCCTGGCAATGACTAAAAAGAGACTGAGTGTTGCAGGAATACAGAACCCAGAGCAGTGAGCAGGACAGCTCAGGTGATTTTGTTTTTTTGTTTGTTTGTTTTTGTTTTGGTACTGGGTATCAAACTCACGACCTTGTGCTTACCAGGCAAGTGCTTGAACCACTGGGCTAAATCATTGGCCCTAGCTCAGGTGAATTTGAGAAGGGTTTTTCAGAAGTGGTTATATTTGAACTGGGTTTTAAAAGGTGAGTACGTGTGTTCCAGATGGAAGAGGATGAAGTCATTGTTCAGGCAGAAGGGGTAGCCTAGCAAAATCAGGGAGCATGGAAACATTTGACAGGCTTGTGTGCTGTTAATAAGGTTTATGTCAGAGAGGTGATGAGTCTGGGGAAGTGGGTTGCAATGAAATTGTGACGGTCCAGTAGTACAACCCGTATTTGACTGAGGCTGCTGACATTTTTCAGCAGAAAGGCAAGACCAGATCCATTTTGGAGGAAGATGACTCTGAAAGCAGTAGGGAGGACGAACTCTTTAAAAAAGGAAAATATCCTAACTGAAGATCAGATTTTGTAGTGAGGGCTTCTGGGATGTCTAAGCGAGACTGTTCAGATTTGACCTCTGGCAAGAAAGGTTGGAAAGTGGCTTGCAGATTTGACAGTTTAAAGAAAAACCATCAAAATTTGGTGGCAGGTAGACAGTAGAGGCCAAGGGAAGGAAGAGGAGGAACAAAAGATACATTACTGTCCTAGCTTGGCACTTTTCTAAGCTCAATCACTTGCCATAACTTGAGCTATGCAGTACTCAAAAAGAAGCAGGATGGAAAGGTAACGTAATGAGAAAAAATTAGAGCAGAATGAGAGTTGAGGAGGAGAGTCACTTGAATGTGTTTAATCAAGAAAGGGGAAACCACTAGATAGAACACTTTAGGTAATAGAATCTAGTAAACAAAACAAAACATAACCAAAGGGATTAAATGTGTAGAGACAAGAATGAATGTGGATCGATATTTACGGCCTGTGTCAAGAATTGTGCTAGGTGTTTTACATTTCTTGATCTAATTTTTTATTAAAATCCTATAAAGTAATGGTCCTTTCTTGGAGAAAGTAGAAAAATAACAAAGAGTGAGTTTTCCTTTCAGATGTGTAGATGTGGTAGACCACCAGAAATTGCTTCAAGTGATAACTTCATTTCCTCTGTGAGGAAGAGATGTCTTCATCTGAAAGTAGAGTACAGGGGGGTGAAGTGGAAGTTTGGCAGGATAACAAGACATTACAAATCTGGGGAGCCTCTCTTGACCTGGGCTGAGGGGAGAGGAAAACTAGAAGGCGAAGCATGAGATAGACTAAGAGATTTAAGAAAGCAATGGAAGAAGAAATTTCAACTGATTCAAGATTGAGATCTCAACAGATTTCAAAGATGCATTGAAGTTTTGTTTTGTTTTGGTGGTGCTGGGGATCTAACCCAGGGCTTTGTGCATACGAAGCAAGTACTCTACCACTGAGCCACATCCCCAGCCCATGCTTTGAGATTGGAGGTTGACATCTGGATAAAAGTTTGCTTCAACAGGATGCATGCCAAGCTACCTTTAACCAACATGGCCATATTTGTGTTTATCGAAAGATTAGAGCTGTTTATTGTCAATTTCAAGCTCAGGAAAGGCTGTGGATAATTGCTATGCATTTTGGACTAGCTAGGTGTGGATCTCTGTGGAAACAGAGTGCTGTACTAGACAATGCTCCATGGCCCATCTGCCCAAGTCCTATGTTGATGTGCAAAGACAGAGCCCGATTAGTATTTTCATGAGCATGCTATTGCAAGCCTTTCCCATCTTAGACTTTTTATGGTTTAGACCCTAAAATTATTTTTTACATGACTAGTATTATTTTTTGTTTTTCATCACAATGCTCTAAAAATAAATTTGTCCCTTCTGGAGAACAGTTCCTATCTCTCCTTTCATGAATATTTAGGATCATGAAGTGAAATTTTTAGGCCTTTCCCAACACCTCTACTCCAGCCAAGTAATACAATGGTTTCCATTGGTGTCCAATCTGGTATATTCTGTGGGTCTGGTTCACTCTCCAGCCATGTGATTCCTGCAAGTGTTGTTACCAGAAACCAGGCATATGAGGGACCTGAGGAGGTAGGCACAGACCTTTTCTATCATTCAAGGAACAGCACCAGCAGATAGAAGGCTTGCCTGCCTGGCCTTTCTGACTTGTTCCATTAGAGTTCTCTATGACTTCTCTGTCCTTACTCTGTCCTAGTCTAGCTTGGCTCCACATTCCTCCTGTATCTAAGTTGTTGATAGATTACTGTAATATATACAGTTTGGTGTAAGTGCATGTCTCTGCTCTTCTACATACAAATGCCAAAAGAAAACAGGTCTCTAGGTGTCTGTGAACAATTGATGTCATCCAAAAAGAGCTTTATAGTTCAGAAGAAAAAAAAAAAAGAAGAAAACATCTCAACTGTATTTTATCTGCCTTTTTATTTATTCTTCATCACAGAGCATTGAAGCAAGGTTTTACAATGTCCTTTCTCTGTCAGTCTGTTATCCTTCTGTACAGGTGGTTCCAATTTCTTCCACTGTTATTACAGTAGGAAGCTAAATGTAATTACCCAGGGCTTCAATTTAGATGTCAAACACAATTACTCAGGAAACAATCTGGGGGGCGTCCTCCTCACAGTTCAGTGGTTACGTGGTTTTACCTTGCTTTCTGAACCAGAAATACTAAAAGTTAGGATATTGGTGGCTTTTTATGACTTTCCCTTTATATATTCCTGGCTCTATAGGCCCTTGAGTTTTCTCATTTAACCTTTTACAGATAAGGAAAATGAGGCCAAGAAGCAAGTAACTTATTCAAATTCCTAAATCTGACTTGAGATTGGCACCCCAAGCCCAATACAGAATTTAATGCCCTGCAGCTCTCTGTAAATGAGCGTCACCCACCCGCTGCCGGACAAGAGTCTGTTGACGTAGTGTGGCATGATGTTCCTACTTAAAGAATGTGTGTGGGGAACCACGTAAAATATTCCTGTCCCTATGTATGAATTATTTTGTAAATTTTATTCTGTGCCTACTGGATCTTGCTTCTCCTTCTTCCATTCTCTGGTGACTACATGCTTATGGGAGAGTAACTTGAGCAAGTAAATTTTGTTTTACTCCCACTCACGTTAAAATCTTGT
>RJWT010046009.1:0-11532 GCA_004365215.1 Cuniculus paca | reverse complement strand
CTGAATACACGAAACTTTTGAGGAACATTTAAAAACTAAACTATACCATTCAACTCCTGACCACAAAGGGCTTTGAATATATGAGACTTCTTGGAGGACATTCTATAACTAAACTATAGCAGATCCCCAAAAGCTCATGAAGATTCATAGCTTGTATTGTGAACTGCCTCTTTTTTAGAGGAGTCTTTTTTCTGTTATGAGAGACAGTCTTGTATTAGTCCTTGCTCTATTATAAACAAGAATCACATGTGGTTAATTGCTGTAGTTGCCTTGTCTTCCACTAGATACATACATTTATTTTTATTTTATTTCATGTTATTAAATTTGTATTTTTATTACATGTTTGCATTACATATGATTACATTCCTCATGGGAGTTAGTACATTTTTAGAGCTCAGGTGATGCTGATAATCTAAGTTGAGAAATGATCACAGGTAAGTAACTGGACTCAGAGGAAAAGAGGTAGGTCAATTAATACAAATATAAAGGTTAAAAACAACCTGACCATTTTCTTCTCCCAGATGGAAACCTACACATTGAGAGTAGTGCTGATTCCCCATCCTCAATCCTACCCTCTCTGTGCTGTTCTGCTCAGTGTGGCCCTTCTGGGACTTCATTTGCATTTTCTCCAGCAGTATTTGCTCATTGTAACCTAAATAGGAATGGGAGTAGATATCAGATCAATTTTCTCTCACCTAAGACTCTTACAATGTGGATCCTGGGCCCATTCTTCTTAAAGTACCTTCTTTCCTTGTGTTCATGGAACCGTACTGCTTACAGCTCAAAATAGGCAAGTGTGGAACATATTGAGAGGAAGGTCTACAGAGATTCCTTGCCAGCCTCTAGATGTTTCCACACAGCAACTTGGTGGGCTATTTTGAAACAAAGTATAAGATTTTCCATGGGTTGGTAATAGCCACCAATGAGCAATTCTCTACATTTCTTGAGAGTTAAGCTTGTACCAGTAGATGAAAGTATTATAAGAGAAAACAGAAAATTTAGACTTTGTCCTGCATGAGGAGACAGACTGATCCTTTGTCTCATTGATATATTAAGGCACTAGTTGCTGAGTTTAAGGTGCAAACTCAGCAACCTAACCTTGCTAAAACTCGCTGCAATTCCAATTCCAAAAAGTTCTATCAAAATATCTAAATCTCAAACATAAACTTTTCATTTCAGAGAGCAAATGCTTGTTGCTTCTATGACATATTTCAGCTAACTTTCACAGCATGGGCTGGTCAAATTCTCCTCTTTCACCTTTTAGCAACAATAGACATTGGTTTCAGCAGGTGCAAGGAGAAATAGGCAAAAAGAGGAGCCCTGGTGTCTGATTCAAGAGGACATTTTAGTATTTCCCATGTAGGAAAAAAAAATCAAATTTGATGATTCTTTTATTGTTGATTCAGTGAGGTGGTTCCCTTGGCAACTAACACAGGAAGTGATAGACCTGGAAGAGCTGAGAACTCCTATCCAACTTCACCGGCAGTGAATTAAAGGGTTTTTAGATAAACATATTAGTGGCCCAGGAACAGTGGTATGTGTGATGGAGGAAGAGACAGAGGTGGCCAGGAAAGGAAGCAAATGCCTGCTTTATTGTCATCAAAATTTAAGTGAAACAAAGCACATTCCGGGCACTGTTTGCTTAGCATTCAAATCAAATAGATTCAATCAAACCTAATTATTCTATTTTGCTGTTTGTCTTCTAAGTGATTTTTTGAGGTGAAAAGAACAGAATCTTCCCAATTAGAAAACAGCTAACAAATATTTTATTTAACAACAGATGAGCTTTGCACTGTAGTGAGTCACAAAGTTTCAAAGAGCAAAAAAAGGCATCTCTCTGGGTTTTGAAAACTTGGATGGTCTGAGCTTCCAGTGGAGGTGGATCTCTCAATTAGGCATTTGGGAAACTTGAAAATGCTGCTGGCTTCTCTTTCAGAATTTCTGAGTGCAAAATATAACAAAAGGTAAATGTTCTGAGATGTGCTTTAGAGCAGAGATGGAAAATCAAATCTTCAGACGCTTCCATGTCTTTCTGTGCTTATGGTAGACACAGAGTTTCCAAATATAACTTTTTTTCCTGGCTGTTACAAAAACCCTTTCCTTTCTTTAAGAACTCTGCACATTCAAACCCCTCCTGTTTCTAGACTGGAGTCAGCAGAAGCACCAAAAAAACTTTGTTTCTGGAAATACACACCAACAACTCCATTTGTGGGATTTTTTGCTGTAGAAATACAAAATTCATTGAATTTAGTGAGTTAAGAGCTTTCCACATATAAAAACAAACTATATTAAAATGTACATAATTGTTGACAGAATTTAATGTGCAAGATGATATAACTACCTAAAATAACTACCATCTGATCAACATGTAATAATCACCACAATGTCACTTATAACAGTATACAAATTAAGATGATATACACGTTCAACTAAATAAAATTAGGTAAACTGACCCCTTCATTTCTAGCTACGGAAGATTATGTTTCCAAATAAAAAAGAATGCATAAAAAGATCAGAATTTTATATACTACTGAATAAAAACAGCAGATTATGGACAGCATGTAGCTCAGTGTTAGGGTGATTACCTACTGTGCATGAAGACCTGGGTTTGATCCTCAGCAACACACACACACACACACACACACACACACACACTGGCACAGACACACACACACAGACACACTGGCACGGACACACTGGCACAGACACAGACACACTGGCACAGACACACACACAGACACACACACAGACACTGGCACAGATGCACACACACACAGATGCACAGACATACACACACACACACACACACACCACACACACAGACTGTAAGACAATGGAATATAAATGATACATTTAGCATGCCCTTTTAAATTTTATTTAATAGTAATGATTTCTAAGTAGTAGGTCTGCAGGTGATTTTGCTTTCCAATTCACATGTCTATGATTTTTTAAAGTACCCTAAACATGTATTAGTTTTGCTCTCTTAAAAGTTAAGCTATTTTATTACTATTGAGTTCTTAGTATATTCTCAACATAAGTATGTCATCAAATATATATTTTACGAGTATTTCATCCCTGCCTGGTTTAGTTTTCATTTTCATATTCTAAATATTGTCTTTCAAACAGAAGCTTTTAATAATCAGTTAAGTACAATACACGAACATTTTCTTTTTTATATACAAGAAATTCTAGACAAAGTTACAAGGAATTCATGCTACATTTTCTTATAAATGTTTTATAATTTTATGACTTATACTTAGTTGAGAGATCCATACTGGAGTAAATTTTGTATATGTTGCAAAGTAGAGGTCAAAGCTGCTGTTTTGGCTACTTTTCTTCGTGGCTGAGACAAACACCTGACACCCAAAATTAGGGAGAAAAGATTTATTTAGCTTACAGTTCTGGAGATTTCAGTCCATAATCAGCTGGCTCCAAAGCAGAGTGGCATGGCACTGGGGCAACACTTCAAGGTAGCAGCAAGCAAAAGCAGCCAGAGCAAAAAAGAGCAAAAGCCCAAGCCTCCTCTCCTCCCGTATATTGTACACAGGCCACCCTCCCCCCGCTTCAGGGTGGGTGTAACACTCACAAAATGTCCTTGCCCTCCTTTGCACAGGATGAGGATACTTACAAAGTAAGACCCCTGGCTCCCTGCTGAGTCTCTCAGTTAAACTGCTAAACTGCTCAAGTTGACACAACGTATTAACCATAACAGCTGCCTTTCTCTTTCTTTTTTCTCCTCTCCTTTCCCTCTTGCTCCTGTTCTCTGTCTCTCTCTGACTCTCTCTGTTGCTCTCTTCCTCTCTCCCTCTCTCCCTCTCTCTCTGATGTTAAATTATTCCAATCGCATTTGTTAAATAGATTTTCCTTTCTTTTTCTATTACATCTTTTGAAACTCTGTTGCAATCAGGTATATATATTCATTATTGTAATTGTATTCATTATTGTAATTGTATAGTCAGTCTAGAAAATAGGTAATGTGCATTCTCCTACTTTTTTTTTCAAAATTACTTTGGTCATTCTACTTCCTTTGCTTTTCCAAATAAATTTCAGGCTTAGCTTGTTAATTTCTACAAAATACTTTGATGCATATTTAAATATGTTTGCCTTCATATATATATATATATATATATATATATATTATATAAAAGTTTTCTGAGTATTTCTATTTCTACTCATCTCCCTCTCTCAGCACTTCCATGTATTTCATGTGCAAGAACACTGTATTTCTCAAACATCTTAACTCTTGATTTAGATTATATCTAGCAATCACTGATTAGAAATTTAAAATGTACAAGGAACATTATTATTACTGGTCATCGTGGGGTAAAAGAGAGAGAAGATGGAGGAGATGTGATATGAAATGGTTTCTAAACACATTCGGAAGATTCACTTCCTTGGATACAGTAGGTAACTGTGTGTACTAGTGTTGAATTCATGTAATTTCAATATCTCTTAATTTGCTTTGATTAGCAATGACTTTTTTATAAATCCTCACCAACTGCTTGAACTTTTAATGATACTTTCTTGTATTGTGCCCATTCTTCCTAAAAACCTAGTTTGACTTTTTAAAAATATACCAGCTGTGCCTTAATTTGGATAGGAGGGAACATTGTTACTAAAATAACCATCATGCCAGAGATCCTAAGATTATAGATTACATTAGCAAAAAAGTTATAACAAAAACATTCAAAAATTAACTGCACATTTAATAATTAGTCCTCATTTAAACCCAAATAAATCTTGGCTCTTTTACATTGATTTTTATCTAGTATTTTGTCACAGCAATGACTGACACAGGGCCATTTCCTAAAAGTCTTCAAAAATTTTTCAAGACCATTAGACATTTGGCTCCTGGATTTTCCTGTGTAAGTAAGAGGAATATTATCTCAACTGCTCTCTGGATAATTGAGAGTCTTCATAATTGGAATAAAATTTAAAATTAGCACTGGGGCAGAATAAATTTTCAAGCTCCACTTTCTCTCTGTTGATGACAAAAGAAAAAGCCTATCAAAGATAGCCACAGATTTTACCAAGCTGGCCACAGTAATGCCCAGGGTAGTACAGACTTACCTCAAAATGTGATCTGTTGCTTTTTAGTTCACTGTGTATAAGGAAATTAGAGAAGATGCTGTAAATATCTAAACTAGTACATTAGAAAGTTATATTTATCATCATTTTTAGTCTAAGTTATGTATTCATTGTTTCACATATAATAGCAATTTTTTCAAAGAATAAGACTGCAGTTTTAAGGCAAGTATTTATTTTACTTTTCTCCAAGATTTTATTAGGAAAAATTTTAAGCTTGCAAGAATGTTAGAATAGCATGATAGTGTGTTTAGAGTCATCAATTTGCTTCTCCCCTCCAAATTATTTGAAAGTTACACACAGGAAAATATTTCAACATTGCACTGCTGAGTTTAAGTATATTTTAGAAGTATCATAATTTTTTATCACATTTAATTTCACCCAGTGAATCAACCCATGTGTAGTATATTTAGCTGCTTTCTCATCTCTTATTTAATTTAGAATAGTCCCTTGATTTTGGGTTTTATTTTATGGTAATGAATTTTAAAAGAGGCTAATTGTCTTGCAGGGTGTACAACATTTTACATGCATCAAATTGTTTTCTCAAGTTTAGATTCAGATTAAAAATTTCTGGCAAGATCAATGTATAAGAAAAACTATACACAGAATGCATCAATCAGAAAACATATAATGCTAGGTTGAGCTACAACTATTAATGCTAAATTAATTGCTTGGATAAGAGGATGACAACTATCTTTCTTTATGTTAAAATTACACTCACCTTTTAAATTCAAGTAAGTAATCTCTGATAATGTTTTGCAACTGTGAATACTGTATTTCCCCTCAATTCTGTATCTCTGCTTTGGTATTCATTGACAATATTTACTCGCTTTCCCATTCATGCCCCTTTGAATATAATAATGGGATCATGGGTTATTTTTAAACTTCTTGTGCTATAATGTATTATTACACTTATAATTTTTAATTCTCTAGTCACATCGAATTTTGCCAAGACGACTGCCTTTCAGTGTACTCTGTCATTTTGACGTGATCAGTTTATCTTTCAACACCTTGTTGATTTCTGAGTCACCAAGACGTCAAAGGCTCACCTTAAATTTTTTTCTGCCCCTTGAGGGGAATTAACCATTTCTGCAAGGAACTCAGTACTTTTTATTGGAGAATGATATTTAGCAGCTTCATCACGTTCTGTTTACTTTCTGTTCTTGGTGAGGTATCTTCCTCCTTCACACACTCCTGTTTCTATGACATTTTCTTCACCACAGGCTCAAATTAATGGAATTAGCAGAGCATGGACTGACACCATGAACCAAAATAAACCTTCCCTCCTTTAAATTGTTATCCTTAGGCATGTTTCCACAGCAACAGAAAACTAACATATTTACACTAATGTTTGCTTGTCATTATACATTAGAAATTAAATAATTCCATAATTAATATTACAGTTAACAATAAACCCATTAAGCCAAATTTAGTATTTTTTTTTGAAATTTTTTCCTCTTAGAATTGATTTCAATATGACTTATAGTTAAGGTGCTATTTTCAGAAGTACTTGAACTAATTCCTTTCCTGGCATGGTTATATTATGAAGTTAACATACTAAAGAATTGAATATAAATTAAAGAATTGAATTAAAGAATTCTATTAAAGAATTGAATATAAATCTTTGTATTAAATTTTAGAGTTTTTCTATATTTTGTAATATCTTATTTTTTAGTGGGTGAAATATTTTCATAGGTAAAATTATGAATTATATTTGAACATTCCTTTACACTTCCATTTAGTTCCATATCTATTCAGTGGATAACCATTTTCATGAGTTTCCATGTGTTCACTCTTTGTCCATTTCTTTTTTTCTGTCTCTCCTTTTTTAAATTTTATTTTTGTAGAAAGAAGAAATTTTGTGATGCTGTTCCTATTCCTCTTTCCTACACAAAAAGTAGCATAATAAAAAGTCTTTTGTACTTTGATTTAAAACACTATATATATATATATACATATACATATATATATATTCTGGAAATCACTCCATGTTACTTCATGGACACATTGGTCATTCTTTTATATGACTATAAAAATCTTTCTATAACACAGTTTATTCTATCCTTTTCCTTTGAATAGATATTTTGGCTATTTCTCATTTTGCTATTACTATGCATCATTGAATAACTTCCATTTTCTCTGAATGCATAGAGATATATCTTAAAGATAAATTTCTGCTATGAATGTAGCTCAGTGGCAGAGTATCTACCTAGCATGTATGAAACCTTAGGTTCATTCTTCAATCACACACACACATGCACGCACACACACACACACACACACACAGATGTCTTTGATAAATTCCTAGTGAAGTTTCATGTTTGAAGGATGATCCTGGATATGTGATTCTGTTATTTCCTAGACCAGTCATCTTCAAGGTTTACCCATTTTTGAATTCCTGCTAACATCAAATTACCTATCTTTTTTCAGAAAGAGAATTCAAATAGCTACACATTGATGACCCATCAACCTGGGACACATAAACAAAACGTTGAAATATTGTTAAGACATGAAGGGACGGGAATAGACTGAAAAAGTGGTATTGTTACAGGAACTGGTTTTCCATTCTTGTCTTGCCTCTCCATGCTCCTAGCACAACTTCCTTGCATTCTTTTTTCAAAATAATGGACTAGTTGGACTATTCATGCTATGGTAACTCTGCTTTGGAACTGTAGCTTGCATCATTTCTAGTCACCCCAGAATTTATCTTCTCTCAGATAGTGTATTTTTCCCTCTTTGCTGAGAACCCAAACCCAGTTTGAAATTTTGCTCTGCCTCCATTTTGAATTTCCATGTACATCGTCAGAAATAAAGTGCTTCAGATTATGCTGCTTTACAGCTTCTATATCAATGACTTAGGATCACCAAGGTAGCAAAAATCTCTGGATAGTCAGACACACTGATGAATTATTTGAACATTATCAATGATAAAATCAATACTATTTCTTATTTGACTTACTTCTTTATGTGACTTAAAGGCCAAAAATGTAGGGTAAGTATTAGGTCTCAGTGCCAAATTTCACTTATGACCTTTTCTAGGGTGAAGGGAAGGTCCATCTTAATAATTTTGTTTTAAACCAAACTTGTTTTAAAATAAAATGAGCCATAATACAATTTTTTGAGGGATTAAACCTTCTTATTTGACCAAGTTCTGCATCCATGATAGAAGTCAGAAACAAAATAACTGCTGGTGCTTCAAAAGTGAGTGCTGGTGGGCCAAAGTGAAATCAAGGACATAACAGTGTTTATCTCCTAATTTTGAAGAAGTTGGTGTCTACATCAACTATGATCTGGCTTTGTGCACAGACTTGAAAAGGCCTTTTGTTGATAACTTTCCTAACCCTAACACCAGAAAATTATTCATTTTCACTGTTCCATCCCAGGCTACAGATAGAACAGAAAGTTAAAGTTTCCTGAATAGGAGACTGTGTTTCTGCTGAATGTTGCCCTTTGCTTCTCTTCTGAAGGAATTGGTGCTGTGTGAGAAGGAGGTTGTCTTTCAGCACCTCTCTCTCTCTTTTTTTTTTCATGTTGTAAAAACAGGTGTCTAGACTGTTAGTTTCTACAACACGTGGCCACATTTTTTTCTAACCTGAAATAGGTCCTGGTAAGTACAGAACAAACATGGCAATTTTGTATTTCATTTTTGCAAGCCATTTAATATTGCTTTTGTGTAAAGACCACCAGAATCACCAGATGAGGTAGTGCTTTGCTTGTAGAATCAGTCTCAGTAACAGTTAATAGGGAAAGAAGAAAATTAGGCCAGGTTTGTGGGTCTGTTTAGCCTAACTAGACACTGAATTAACAAAAGGAAATAGATTTTTGGATACAGTCTGAGAAATCATTTAAAAATAAGCAAATAGCTTGAACAGTTTTTAGTGAACCAAATTAGTTAGAAAGATTTTCCTTTTAATTCTTTAGTCCTAACATAATAAAAGGAAATGAAACATATTCCAAACTCAGTAACTCTTAAATCAAACTCATGATTTTTGCCACACCAGTTTGTTTAAGGCAGAATATGGTCATCACCCGCTTCCTTCTCTCACACCCGATGGATAATCTTAGTTATTTTCTTATGATCTCTAATTCATTCTCTTTTACTCATTATATCTCTTGTAGGAGCAACTGTTGCAGTCATGGATCGCAAGGAGAACAATTACATACAGGACACATAATTTATAGTAGTATTCTATACTAGTCACCCAGAGTCAAGTACAAGAAATGAAGGAAATCTGTTCACACACTAAAGACTTAGAGAATCCAATGAAGAGCCTGGATCCCACAGCAGTGTCCTGCATAGGTCCAACTGAAGACCCTAGAGCCCATGACAATGCCCCTCACAAGTCCAACTGAAGGCCTAGAGTCCATGACAATGACTCATGCAAGTCTGTTTCATGGATCTGCACCAGGAAGACCCAAAGGTCGGGGTGGAAGATAGTCTATACCAGTGGGGTGAAGGATCTGTGCCAGTAGGTTGAGGCTTCTATACTGGAGCCAAGGAGCAATGCTCACAATAAGAACCATGGCTCCCCCTAAAACGTATCACAACCATCCTCAGCGACAGCAAGGTTCCAAGCTCCTTCAACAATGAGAACAGATGAGTTCACATCAGGAAGCCAGTGTGACAAGATTCTTCTGGAGATTAAACAGCACACATCGTCCCCTCCAGAGCCAGGAAGTGATGCTCAAAGTAAGGACCAAAGCTCACCCAAAGGAAACTGCAGCCATTCTCAGAAACAAGGTCCCGAGCTCCTCTGATGACGAGAACAGACAAGTTCATATCAGGGAAGAAGCTCCACAAGCTCCTCTAGGAAAACCAACAGCTCCAAAAGAGCTAACAGCTCCAAACAACAATGCTTAGGAAAATCCACAATGCTACTCTTCTTTCCCAGGTCTTTTTATGCTGGCAACAGTCCTTGGGTGGGCCATCTACACTCAGCATCACACTGATTTGGTTCAGCTGGTGTTTAAGTTGACCACCAGTTTTCAATCCACCACATCTCCCATCATGTACTACAATAACTTTAAGACTATCTTTTTTTTTTTGTCTAGTTATCCTCATTCTTTACCCCAAACAACTCCTTCCTTATGCAGGAGTCAGGATGCTATTTCTAAAATGAATTATATTTATATTTCTCCTTCTTTATTGGTTCCTACCCTCAATGAAATAAAATTTAAATGTGCTAGCACACTTAATGACATGCTCTTACACCCCATTCTGTGCTCTAAATACAACCACATGTACTGTGCTTTGTTAATTGCACCACACATATCTAGGACATGACTTGTCTTTACTTTTCTGAGGCTAGTTCTTAATCATTCTTTCAGTCTCGGTTAAAACTTTGTTTCACTTGGGCATTGTTTCCTGACTCACTGTTTACAGAATTAGGTGTTCTGAGTTCCTCCCTATCAAACACCCAACACGCTTGTTTGTGATTAGAGAAGTTCAATTATTTCTCCTGCTAAGCCAAAAGCTTTGGGAAGTTCCTATGTCTGTTTTGTGCACAAAAAAGTTAAATAATTACATTAATAAGTAAATAAGTGAATGATACATAGAGGGTGTGTTAAGTGATGGCCTCAAGGAAACATTTTAAATCAACAATATTAACCAAGTATAATTTATACAAAGTACATATTTTAAATGTACAGTTGAGTGATTTTTTAAATATAAACTCATGTGAAACTAGCAAATGAAGATATAGAACATGTCAATCATCACAGAAAATCCATGTATGCTGCTTAGCAGTAAACCTACCTCTCTCCTCCATTCCTGGTAATTGCCAATATTATTTGTATCACTTGAGATTTTTCTGCATATTCTTGAATTTAATATACATAAATAGAAAATACAGTATATACACTTATATATCTTTTATTAATCCAAATACAATTTGAGGATATCACCTCTGGTTTTTTTTTTTTTTTACTCATACCACTAATTTATTCCTTTTAAATGCTGAGTATGCTTTCACTCTCACTCTGTTTTGTGCAGCTTTACCAGAATACTTTAGACTGGGTGTTTGTACACAATAGAGATGTGTTTCTCAAACTCTGAAGGCTGAAAAGTTCAAGATTAAGGGACTACATCTGGCAAGAGCTTTCTTGCTGCATCGTAAGATGACAGAAGGCATCACATGGCAACAGAGACAAAGAAAGAGACACAGAAAGGAAGGAAGGGAGCAGTGGAACTCACTCTGTGACAGGAACATTAACCCATTCATGAAGGCAGAGTCTGCATAACCTGTTCATCATTTAAATCTTCTAGCTCTAATCACTGTTGCATACATTTCCTAACATACGACCTCTGAGGAACACATCTAAATCATGGAAATTCCATTGTGTGATGGACACATTTTATCTTTCATTCTCCCACTAATAGACATTGGCTTGTTTCCAGATTTTGATTATTCTAAAACAGCTATGAATATTATGTACAAGTTTTATGAA
>RJWT010046008.1:0-11527 GCA_004365215.1 Cuniculus paca | reverse complement strand
GGGGCATGGGGATGCCCAGCCGCTTGCTGACCACCTCAACGATGCCCGGGGGGAAGTAGCCCACACGGTCTGTGCCTCTTTGGCTCTCATGGATATGGCCCTTCCAGCGGCCATCAGGATGCTGCTCAAGGACCTGTGACAGGTTGTCGGGGGGAGGAAATGGTCACTCCCTGCACCAAGCAAGAGGCAGTGGCTGTTCCTGTGGCCACAGTCCAGCAACTCTGGTCAAGTTCTTCCCTCACCCCATGGAGCTGGTGTCTGATGCCCAAGTCCCGGCAGCCAGACCATAGGACACACAGCCTGTGCTCCAGTCTCATCTGCTACTCGCTCACTGTGTAATCTTGGCCTAGTCATATTAATTTCTCTAAACCACAATTTTGTCATCTCTACAAAGAAATGATAATGGTACCCACCGTCCCTAGATTGGAAAGGGTTAAATGAGCACATATAAAGACTTAGCACATGTAATCCCAGCACTCTGGGAGGTTGAGGCAGGAAAATCACAAGTTCAAGCTCAGTCTGGGGAACTTGGTGACTTAGTTTTTTTTTTTTTTTTTTTTTTTTTTTTGCAGCACCGGGGATTGAACTCATGACCTCACGCTTGCCAGGTAGGCACTTAGGCCACTGAGCCCAGCCCTTGTCTTTTTGAGACAGGGTCTCACTATGCTGTTCAGGCTGGCCTTGAGCTCACTTTGTAGCCCAGGCTGGTCTCGAACTCGAAACGATCCTCCTGTCTCAGCCTCCCGAGTGCTAGGATTACAGGCATGAGCCACCACGCCCAGCTTGGTGACTTAGTTTTAAGACCCCATCTCAAAGTAAAAATTTTAAAAGGGTAGGGATGCAGGGTTCAGTTCCCACAAAAAGAGAGAGGAAAACAAACAAACAAAAAAAGACTTAGCACAACCTGGTACGCAGCAGGTACCCAAGGAAATCAGCAACCACTTAGTTCTCAAAGGACTGAGTGTGCAGGCCCC
The DNA here is from genome assembly GCA_004365215.1 of Cuniculus paca. Classification (NCBI taxonomy): domain Eukaryota; kingdom Metazoa; phylum Chordata; class Mammalia; order Rodentia; family Cuniculidae; genus Cuniculus; species Cuniculus paca. Next base: position 10,553 of record RJWT010046008.1, on the reverse strand, counting down.
TCACCGTGATGACATCCCCTGCACGGACACTGAGAGCAGTGGGGTCATGGAGGTTCCAGAAATCCTTGAGTGCTCGAACCTTCAGGATCCCTGAGGCCTCTGAGAAAAGGGGGAGAGCAGATATCCTCTAAGCGTCCGAGGGCATATCCCTCCCCACCACTGACCCCATCCTTCCCCAGGGACACCTGCTCCTCATCCACATCTGCTACCTACCGGATCCCTTCCAGCCCTGCCTGGGTCATTCCCCACATACCCCGCAGTAGCTGCTTGATTTCCCGGCTGGCCTGGGAAGTAGTAAACTGATTCACGATGTCCAGCGCTGTCTGGTTGTATGTGTTTCGAATGTTTACATCCACACCTCCCTGGGTACACAGTGTCACGTGAGCATGGATTACCTGTCATCTCTCCCCTAATCCTTGCAACCATCTAGGAGTGGATACTATTATCAGGCTCCGATCTTACAGATGAGAAAGTGGAATTTCAGGGAGGTGTCAGGGACAAGCTCATAACAGGCAGGTGTAAGGGTCGAGCAGGTGGGGCTGCTCCCGAGCCTTAACATCCCTTACATTAAGTCAGGCCTCTTCCCCACTGCCCTAACAAAATGCCATGGCCTCTCCAGCATATGGCAGTCTCAGCACGTGGCAGAGACGCTGTGTGTACCCACCTCCAGGAGCAGCCGCACCACCTCAGTCTTGCCATACAGCGCAGCCTCGTGGAGTGCCGTCCCAGTCTTGGTCTGGCAGTTGATCTCAATCCCAGCTCTCAAGAGCTGCCTGAGGGGCAAAGAGTGTCATGGAAGTCATGGGGTAGGGGAGGAAGCCGACTGCTGGGGACAGAGAGATCGAGGATACCAACAGTCCCACAGGAAGGGTATGAGAAAGTTGGGGTTGGGGCTCCCTGGGGTACCGGATGACTTCTCTGTGGCCATTTTTGGCAGCCAAGTGCAGAGGCGTGGTGTAGTTGGGGTCACACGGGTCCTTGGCCTCACCTTCCAGCAGCGCCACACATAAGTGGCTGTTCAGGAGCAGCTGGGCCACCTACAGCACACAGTACCAAGTCAGTGCCTCTTTCCAAGACCCTACGAATGTCCAGCACCCAGCATGCTAAGGACCAGAGGCCTCACCTTGAGCCGCCCAAATTCACAGGCCAGGTCCAGGGGCGTCTTCTTGGCTTTGTTAACAAGGCACGGGTTGGACTGATGTTGGAGGAGCATTTCTGACTAGGGTGGAGGGAGCTGAGTGAAGAGGCCTGGCCTGCCAACCTTGCCCCACCCCACCCCACCCCAGCACCCCTTTGGGCAGCTCACGTACCACCTCGTAGTGTCCGTACTGTGCAGCCAGGTGCAGCGGGATCTGCCCATCCAGTGACGCGGCATTGACGGCCGCAGAGGCCCGCAGCAGCAGCCGCACAGGTTCTAGCCGGCCTTGCCAGGCTGCGTAGTGCAGCGGACGCATGCCTAGCAGGAGGACACATTCCTGAGAGAGGTCCTGGGAGGGCACTGAGTGTCTGGGGGTGCTGGCTGGGAGGGGAGACAGCCCAAGGGGAGGGGAGACACCTGGGATTTGGTCAGGAAGTGGTCTGGCTGTGTGAGGCCAAAGCTGCAGGCCCACTGTGCCTACTACAGGTGATCTGGCAACCCCAGGACAGTGATATAACCTCTTTTGAGCATAAACTGCCTCACCTAAATAACAGGACATCAGCATCACGATTAAAGAGGGAAAGGCCTGTACAAGGCTGGAGAAGCTCTGCCAACACCCGGCACTGCTGCGTGCTAACAGCAGTACGCTCTGGTCCCAAGGGTCTCACCATTGCTGTCCTTGATGTCCACAGTGGCCTGAGCCTCCAGCAACAAGGCTATGAGTTCCAAGCTGCCACCCAAGGCAGCATGGTGGAGAGCAGAGAATCTGGCAGGGGGGTGGACCACAAAGTAAGGGGTGTCAGTGAGTCCCCAAATCCTGTCTTCCATACCTAAGCTCATTCTGGGGGCTGGCAGGGATGGGTTACTTCCCCCCTCCCATCAGCCCTGCCGTGGGAGCGCACAGCAGCCTGGCCACAGCATGAAAGGGCTCAGTGTCTGCACTGAGAGGCCTGTTTGTCTGGTGTGCCACCCCCTAAGCCAGCCCAGGGGAGGGGGCCGTGGGAGCAGGAGCCCTTAGGCTCCTACCCTCCAGGGAAAAAAAGGGGCCCAGGAGGAATGCAACTCAAGGAGGCCCATCAGAATGGCCCCAGGGCTCTTCCCCCCATCTGGGTTAACTCCACAGCAGGTTGGGTGGGCAAGATCCCCCTCCCAAGCCCAAGCCTCACAGCTCTCAGCAGAGGCAATTCTAGGGCCAAGTTTGAGGGGCAAGGACCCTGGGCTCCAGGGCTTTCCCTTCAGCCCCTCCCCGACCCCCTAGCAGCACTCACTCACCCATCAGCATCCTGGTAGTTGACATTGAGCCTCTTCGTGGAGCCGAGAAGCTCTGGGGAAAAGGACAGGGCATCAGGGAACAGGCGATCATCTGCCGTCACCCGTATTCTCACCTGGCATTTCTGCCACCCACCTCCCGGAGCTCAGCTGACCTCTTGGTGTGCAGAACATCTGCCCCATGGCCCTTTGCTGGTCTTGTCCCTATGGCTCCCACCCTGGTCCACAGGCATGGAGTGCAGGGAGCCACTGTAGCAGTGGCCTGGCTTCTTGGGGCCCCAGCTTGTTTATAGAGCCACAGAGGGTGGGAGGGGGTGCTGGCATGATGTGCCCTAACCAACAGGCCCACAGGGCACGTGGTTAGCATTCCTGCTCGAATGGGCTAGGGAGCAAGTCACACTGTTCCACTGGGCCAAGGCGGTGGGCAGGGATAGCAAGGAGAGGGCGCAAGGTTATTCCAGGGCTGAGATGCCAGGGCTGGGCTTGAGGGCCACAGCCTGGGGGAGAGGCATCAGATACACCTGCCCTGGCCACGGTTCTGCCATGTGCTGGCTGGAAGAGTAGGGGCAGGTCATCACGCCCCTCAGGCTCCGTGTCCTCTCTGCACAGTTATTGTAAATAGGGCAGCTGATCTGTCAGCATGCAAGACGGCAGCTGTAGCACTCCTGACAATGTTGACCACTATTAGCACCACATCATCCTCCAAAAAGAGCAGGTAGCAACCCCCCACCATCCCCCTGGACCTCGGTGGGTTCTCAGCCACCCCAGCACCTACGGGCTCTTGGCTGAGCTGTGCAGGCCCCAGGCAGAGGGCCTGGGGCACTGCCTCCCCACAGCAGGTGCACACGGGTAAGCTCGCTATGGCAGCCAGGGCAGGGGCAGGCGGTCCTTGAGGTGCTGGAAGGGGAAAGGAGGCCTGTCACACACAGCCCCTGCCTCCTGCTGGAACCCACCCCTGCTGGGAGAGGGCCTGGCTCAACCCAGGCCGGGCAGGGTGCCAAGCATGCTGGTCCAGGCCTGCCCCCCAGGCCCTGGCGGGCCCCTGAATACCCCGGCAGCCTGGACAAGGCAGGGCCTCATTCCAACAGGGAGGGACTAAACTTGCAATGGGATGGGGAGGAGGGAACAGCTACTCGCAGGACTGAGCTGAAGGACTCTACTCCCAAAAGGTAAATACAGAGCCAAGGAGGGTAGGGGAGCAAAGTGGCAGGGGCCACTGGGAGGAAACACAGACCTCTCAGCTTCCCTTTTGTCCCTTTGCAAAGTAGTGGTCATGCAAAGGAAAGAACAGGGGCTCGGGAAGTGGGAAGTGTAGCTGAACTGCTCTCTCTATCTCTTACTGCTGTGTGACTTTCATAAACCATGGTGTCTCTCTGAGCATCCGTGAAGACAGAGGTCCTCCAGGGAGAGACACAGGGTCCTTTAGCATGCTCACACTTCCACCAGCCTGGACACTGGAATGGGCCAGTTGGCTGGCGGGATGTGACCCCTCCAGGGGAGGGGCAGGACAATGTGACAGGAGGGACACAGGAACAGGGGTAGGGCCAGGCTGGGTGGCTCCGTTCTTTCCAGAACAATAGCCGGAAAGGTGGTGGGGGAGAGGCTCTGAATGACCGGGCTGAGGACTGGGGAGGGAGGGTGGAGAGTCCTGCTTCCAAGCAGTGGCTCCAGGCAGTTCCACGGCAGCAGCCAGCCTTCTTCCCTGGCCTGTGTCTGACTTAGGTTCGGGCAGAGGATGTGAGCTCAGCCGGCCACCCCAGCCCACTCCATTTCCTCTGCCAGAGACCTCAGAAAAAGGATATGGGAAAGGCGAGGGGTACAGCAAGGCCAGGTCACCTGCTCTCTGATGTGGACCTGGCAGGAAGGGGTACAGGCTGGCCGTTAGCTGGGGGAGCTTGAGGAGCATCTCTCCTGCTCTCTGGACAGCCAGAGAGCTGTAGCCACCCCAGGAAGAAAGAGGGGGAGCCCTGACACCCCAGCAGTTTCCTTTGCCTCTCTGTAGTGTGGAGCAGAGGTCCCCACCTCCCTTCAGAGACCTGTATTAGGCTCACCTGGAAAACTTTCTAATTTGCAGAGTCCTAGGCCCTTTCTGATGATTTTAATTTGGTGGTGGGGTGTCCAGGAAATCCAGACTTTTGGAACAATCCCTAGGTAATTCTCCCCACCCCCACTCCAGTACTGGAGATTGGACCCAGGACTTTCACAAGTCCCCAGCTCCCTTTACTTTTCTTCTGAGACAGTTTCATGATGTTACCCAGGTCGGGCTGGAACTTTCAATCCTCCTGCCTCATCCTCTCAGAGTGCTGGGTTCCTGGGTGATACTGATGTGCACAGAACTGGGTGGAAATCAGCATGGGCGCACAGGGGAGGAGGCACGGGTTTGTCTCAGATACACCCCACCACGGTGACGTGACCTTGGGCAAGTTACTAACCTCCGCGTGCCACTTTATCTGTACAATGGATGTAGAAATATGCGTCTCGCACAGAAGTGTGGAGATCACATTTCATAAACTGTCAAGTTTGCAAAGGTGCCCTTGTGACCTCCCTTTGTCACCAGCCTCTCCAAGGTATGGTGCCAGACCCTCATGAGTCCCAGGCCCGTCACTCTGCTCCTTTGCAGGTAAATTTTCCCCTTCAATGGAAGGGCCCTTTGCCCCACAGATATTTCCCACTGGGTGCAGGGGACCTGTTCAGAGCCCCGAGGCCGGCCGTAAGCTTCCCGCCATCAGCCTCCACGGTGGGGAGGCCAGCAGCAGGGTGACCAAGGCCTCACTAGGAAGGTGGCCAAGAACAACACAGACGTAAGGAAGGGAGGGGGAGTGGCTCCCAGTCTGGGTCTTCAGGGCTCTCCTACCAGGCTCACCCTGTATCTACTTCCCTGGGGGAGGACACACCGCCCTACTGCCTGGCGTGCAGGTAGATGCATGTCATTGTGACCTTTCCTTCTGGCACCCACACCTGAGGCGTGGGTGGGGATAATAAGGTGTCTCCAGGTAGCCTGGGGACTCCTGCCTGTGCACAGGGCCCAGCTGTGTCTTGAGGCTACGCAGAGAAGACCTTCCCCTCCAGGAAACTCCCCTACCAGCCCCAGTTTGAACCAGTGGCTGTCCTTGCCAGTTTAGAATTTCAAGGTGACAAATCCAGCAGCACTTACTTTCTCTCTCCCAGAGAGCCTGCTCTGACACCCAGGGACCTAGTCTCCCTGGGTGTTGGGGGTGGGTGGGTGGGTTGCCCACCAGAGGGACCCAAGAGACCAGGCTTAGGAGCGATCACAGTAAATACCTTCAGTCCCACAGCCCTGTAAGGGCAGGAGCCCCAGGCTGTGAAAAACCTCTAGAAAACCAGCTTTAGCCACACACCTCAAGGGACAAAGGTAGATTTCATCAGAGAGAAGAAGCTTCAGTAAGTGGTCAGAGTGTTGAAATTAAAACAAACCAAAAACAACATCTCTCTTATTAAAAGATACAGACATCCTTGTTAAGTTCAGAAGAAAAAAAAATACAAGAGATGTGCTGGCTGAAATGTGTATATGGGACTGGGCATGGGCATGGAGCCTGTATGTATTCAGTCTTTCCCCACCCCCTGCCAGAATCCTCGTGGCACCAAAGAACACATCCATAAAGTCACTTGCATGAAGCAACTTCAGGAAGGCTGAAGTTTGGTCTGTTTTGTTTACTGTTCTGGCCCAGGACTTCGAACAGAGACTAGCATACAACACACACTCAGTAAAAAATTGAGTAAATCTACTTCAATCCTCTTGCTTTACAGTCAAAAAAACTGTGGCTCAGAGAGGTTAAGTGACTTGTTTGGGGGCACACAGCAAGTGGGACCCATCTTCCTTTCTGGTTCTCTCATACAGATGCATTTCTTGCCTTGAACAAGACCATTTCCCCTCCTCAAATCTGCATATCACAGCGACCCCTTCATACCCTCCGAACCTGCCTCGGTAGCCTCAGTACTAAGGGGAGGGCATCCATGGGATGATCATCCAGTAAATACTCACTTGTCTTTGTGGCCTTGACCTTGGCCACCAGTTTCTGCACACCAGTCACATCTCCATTCTTGACGGCGACAATCAGATCCTGTTCTCTACCCATCCTGGCTCCTGGGCCAGGCTCTAGGCTCAGGAGTCCAAGGCTGAGACAAGGACACTGGTCCAAGTAGACTGTCAGCGAGTCATGCCTCAGCCCCTCGGAGGTCTCCCAGTCTTGGGGGAGTCCTGGGGGAACACGTCTGGGGGCGGCCGCCACAGGCAGGAAAGCGTCTCTGAGGAGGTGGCAGCTGCGTAGAAATCTGGAAGGATATCAGCCTGCAGCTTCCGACAGCCCCGGAATGGGCCAGGACTGGGAACACCAATCTTCCTGGCTCGGCTCAGGAGCACCAGTGCCTACCCTGAGAGCAGCCAGCATTCCCTCGGGCCTTGGGCAGCAGCAATGCACAGGTCCTGGGGCTCTGGCAAAGATGCAGTGCCTCAGTCGAAGGTTGGGCTACAGCCTGCAAGGATTCAAGAAGGTAGGCACAGAGGGTGAGCAGGACAGGACTTTCAGGGACCGCCCCCCAGCCACCCTGATTGCCCCACCAAGTCAGGAGGGATTCGGCTACGTGAAGTGGGGAGGGAGCTGCCAAGCCTGAGAGTATGTGCAGGGAGGGGGAGGCTGAGTCACTGGGGCCCCAGGGCACCAGGCAGCACCTCAACCTTGGGCAGGAGGGGCCCTGGCAGCACAACACACTGGGGCAGGCCAGGCCAGCAGCCTGTTCTCCACAGCCCCAGGCTCCAACACCCACAGACAACCGGCGGGCCAGGAGGTGGGGCCTGGAAGGGTGGCACAGGCAGAGGAACAGGGGTCACTCCATGTCCAAGGCGCCTGCCCTCCCACTCCTCCCCACTTAGCTTTTACTTAATTAGCTGGATGCTTAGCCCTTAGGCCCTCCGTAAACTGGGGGCGGCGTGAGGAGTTTATGGAGGGCCCCTGACTCTGGGGGAATCTGCCTGCTGCGCAGGGAGGCCCTACAGCACCTGTTGCTGACCCTCCTCACCACTCTGTGGGCAGAGAATAGTGACTGCTGGTCAATGGCCCCCAAGCCTGAACCCGAAGCCCAGACCCGGGTTCGACCTCGCTGCCGGAACCAGCTTATGTCAGTTCTTCGGTGGCGGCAGGAGACCCGTGCAGGCCTGGGGCCCTGGCGGGGAGCCCCTCACTCACTCCCCAAGGTCCTAAACCCAACCCAAAGGGCACCCCCCTCGAGGCCCGCGGCCGCACAGGGGGAGGGCGCCCCAGGCACTGCCTGGGGTCGCCTGGCTCCCCCGCCCCTCGGAATGCCCCTCCAGCGCCGCGCACCCCCCAGCCGAGCCCAGTCCAGGCCGACCCGCGAACAAAGCGGCGGAAGGGACCGAGAGGGCCAAGCGCCGGAGGCATAGATGCGGGAGGACGAAAAGGGGGGCGCGAAGAGGACGGAAGAAGCGGAGCGATGGAGGCATCCACCGTTCCCACAAGAAAAGTTAGTTTGCGTCCGCCCCCATGGGTGCTGATCCCCAGCTCCGGCCCCGAAGTCTCACCTCGCCCGGCTTCTCCGCCGGGGGTCCGGCTGGACCAGCTCAGTCCCTGGCACTTTGGACGCTGACTCCCACTACCCCCCCACACCTTTCTCCTCCTGCTGCTTTTCCAAGGCCGACTCCGAGCCTCCCGCAGGAAATCCCGCCCCTCCCCCCTCCCTCCTGCCGGATCGGGAGAGAGGGACCGTCCCAGCCGCGCAGTCGGGCTGTCAATCAGCGCCCTCGGCCCCGCCCCCAACCGCACCAGTCTCCGCCCCCAATCGCGCCAGTCCCCACCAAGGCGCAGGCCCCATCAGAGCATGCGTACAGGTGAAATGGAGCGGGGTGCGCGGTGGGTGGGGAGTTCGCGCCATTGCGTCCCGACGGTGGGTCCTGGACGAACTGGACTCTAGGGTCTAGATCGAAGAATGGGAGAGAGGACGTGATGTGAAAGGTTTGGCAACAGAAACCCGGGGACCCTTTTCTTGGGGAGGCCCTTTGCCTCTTTGACTCCCGCTCCCAGGACTCCCCCCAGCGATCTCCGCCTGCGGCTGGAGTGGCCAACCCACAACTACTGGCCGGATCAATGGTGCCACCTAGTGGACAGTGTCGGAGCGGCCCACGGGGATGCCGGCGGGGACCCCAGCCTCGAGGAGGTGCTATTGGAGGGCTGGGGTGGCGCTTCAGCACCAGCGTGGGCCGGACAGCGCCTCCCACCCTCGAAAGCAGGCTTCAGAACCCCTCGGACGGGACCCAAGGGCGGGCCTGGAAGGAACTCCGAATTTCTCTGGACCGCTTCAGTTTACAAAGCTAGAATTCGGGAACTACCGGTCTCCGTTCTCTAAGCCCTCTTCCCTCCTTGTTCGGACGGCGGTGTGGATTAGGACGCCCAGGGCTGCAGAGAGAAGGGTCACACGTTTGACTGTTCATGCCACACTCCCAGACACCAGTTTGAGGTTTTACTAGATAGGGACTCCGAAGAGGGCTGGGGACGGGACAGAGGAGCTCCTGCACGTTCAATAACCTGTAAACTAAACTCAGAACCCGGAATCGAGGCGCACGCGTGTAGGCAGGCGCTAGGACCCAAGAGAGCAAAGAAGGCGGGAAGCCAGTGGGAGAGGAGCCGGCGTCCTGGGCCGGCGCTAGGGCCCCACGGAGTTCCGGCGGTGGGCGGGGGCGCACGAGGCGCGCGCAGGCGCAGACTGCGGCCAGATGGAGCCTGAGCCGGAGCCTGAGGTCGTGGAGGTCCCCGCGGGGCGCGTGCTCAGGTACTGCACGGTGTGTCCGGAACCAGGCAGGGCTTCACCGAGGCACGCTGCCGACTTCGTGTCCCCTTCTCCCCCAGCGCCCCGGAGCTGCTCGCCGCCCGCTCGCGGTCCCAGAAGCTGCCCCAGCGGTCGCACGGCCCCAAGGACTTCCTCCCCGATGGCTCGGCGGCGCAGGCCGAGCGGCTGCGCCAGTGCCGCGGGGAGCTGTGGCAGCTGCTGGCCGAGGAGCGCGTGGAGCGCCTGTGAGGGGCGGGGCGGCGGGGTCGGGCCGGGCCGGGCCGGGAGGGCGGCGCTGGCGGGCGGGGCCGTGTGAGCGAGCCGCCCCCCTCCCTACTCCTCGGCAGGGGCAGCCTGGTGGCCGCCGAGTGGAGGCCGGAAGAGCGCTGCGTGGAGCTGAAGTCTCCTGCGGTGAGCGGCGGGGCTCAGGGGCGGGGCCCGCCTGCCGTGCTCTCCGGGGATAACTTTGTGACACGTTGTCTGCGTCTCCCAGGGTAAATTCTGGCAGACTATGGGCTTCTCGGAGCAAGGCCGGCAGCTGCTTCACCCCGAAGAGGCCTTGTATCTGCTGGAGTGTGTGAGTGGAGCCCCCGGAGAATGGGGAAGGGGTCTGGACCAAGATACGGGGAGAAGAAGCGTACACAACTATGTTCCCAGTGAACTTATAATTGGGCTTCCAAAACAGGACCCAATGCCATGCCGCTGGTTTCTCTGTAGGAGAAACCCTAAGTGTAAATAATTGAAAGAGCAGCCATGAATGACGATAGGAAACAGGGAGGGAGAAAATTTGTAGATGGGAAGAGGAGCTAGGGATGAAGAGGGAAAGAAGGGAAGAGGAAGTAAAAAGGATTAAGATGCCATATGTATATGTAGCAACTCCTCACCTTGAATGAATTAGTTACATATCACAAATGTACTAATAAAAGTTATTTTGAAAATCACTACACAGGGATCAGGGATTTCAGGCCAGATCAGGGCTCTGCGCCTCTTCCCTGGTGGGCAGTAGTCTGAGTGGTGGGGAGCTTGCCCCATTTGGCTGTGGCTCTGCAGGAGGAACGCACAGCTGAACTGTTGACCCCATTTCCAGGGCTCTATTCAGCTTTTTTACCAAGACTTGCCGCTGTCTATCCAGGAGGCCTACCAGCTGCTGCTCACCGGGGACACTGTGACTTTCCTACAGTACCAGGTACCTCTCGCTGACCCTTCATGTACTGAGTCAGTGCATAGTGACAAGTATCCATGAGGTGCTAGCACAATGCCACGTGCTGGAGCTACAAGGGCCTTGCTGTCACAAGGCTCCCATTCTCATGGTGGCAATTGGATAATAAAAAGCAAGCTAGTGGGCTTT
>RJWT010046006.1:0-11528 GCA_004365215.1 Cuniculus paca | reverse complement strand
TTTACCTGAAGGTAACAATGCCAGTAGTATACAAAAATAAAGTATATTAGCCATAGCATTGTTTGTCACATCAAAAGACTGAGAGTAATATAAACATTCAACATAGGAATTTTTTTTAATGAATCATTTTACCTCCACAAAATAAACATGGTGCACTCATTACAGTGATACATATTTATATGGAATGACATGAAGAGAAGTGAAAACAGTTATAAAAAGTTGCATGTAGTGCAATTGCATTTTGTTCCAATATGCATGTCTTTCTGTATATTGATGTGTTTTTGAAATGTACTGGAAAATATGTAGCAAGAAGAGTGTTTATCTCCGAGTATAAAGTGTAAGTTAAGTGATTGTAACTTCTTCATATTTAGTGAATCCTTCTGTCTCTGCTCTTCAGTGAAGTCTAGAAGGGAAATATTTTGCTGAGCTGTTTCAAGAGTCCAAATTATTAAAAGAAAAAAAAGTTCAAATGCTTAACAGATTTATCTCTGTTTTGTTCATTATGTTTTCCTGTTTTTCATTTGTTCAGTAATTATTAGGCACCTATTTCTGGTGACACTTTCATCAAACAGGAAAATAAAATAACATGTGAGAGGAAAAACAATGAGACTATAGGGGCGTATTAATGCCCAGCGTCTTCCAGCTGGGGTCTCAAATAAAGAATAATGTGGCAAATTGGGGTGCGAAAGTTGTTTGTTAATGTTCCCTGTGCTCCCTGTTGCTTTCTTTCCTTTCTTTGCCTTAAAACCATTTTCTCTTGTTTAATCTAAAAAATTCCTATATATCTATGAAGACTCACCTGTTCCCAGATTTACCTAGTCCCCCAACCCCCAAGGTTAAGTTATTTTTCTCTATGTCTTTCATAGAATTTATTTCACAATAATCATCCAGTTATGTTACCGATTCTCCATTTGACTTTAAAGTTCTAAAGAAAGAGTCTGAGTTTTATTGCTACAACTCAAATCCTAAGCCATATTCTAAACTGATACTATGTACACAGCAAATATTTTTGAGTAAGTACTACACCTCATTCCCTACAACAGGATTGTTCAATATTAGCTTTGTTGGCATTTGGGACCAGATAATTTTTTGTGTGGGGGCCAGATAATTCTGTGTATTGTAGGATGTTTAACAGGATCCTTAGATGCTAGTGTGTAGCTAGGTGCCAGCAGCGTCTCCCCATCCAGTTATAACAACCCCAAGGAGTCTGTGAACTTTGCTAAATATTGCCCTTGAGGTCAGCATTGTGCCCAAGCACATTGGGAACCATAAGCTTAGGACTTTGAAAATTGCAATTCTAATGAGCATGATGTGGAAATTGGAAAGTACAGAATAGGACTTTGAGTCTTTTATGAGTGGCATTGAATTTTAAATCCATCCATTCTTAATTATACATTAATTATTAAACTCTGATCCTGTACCATGATGTTTGTGTTGGGTAGGGCACTGAGGGTAGGAGTGTCATATGTAAAGAAGAAAGATATCTACAGTTGATAAACGTGTATGGTCAAATCCTACTGATGACACTGTAAATTGGTTTTGTACTCAAAGGAAACAAAGACTAAGATGTTAAATTTTATTGGGTGAATGATACAGATTTTTTTGTAAAAACTATTAGGCACTTTGTGAACAAAACTTCTAAAGGAGAAAATGATTTTTTAAAATAGTATATGGTCTTTTGCACATTTTTAAAAAAATTATCAAAATATTGCTCAGTGAAACCAAAGAAATTTTGTATACAGGTAGTCCAATAATAATCTTAGAAACCTGTGTTTAATTCTTTGAAAACATTTAAAAACTTTCCTGTATAAACACTTTTTCATTGATGCATGCATTATGTCTAATATCTATTTATTCTTCAACTTGTGATAATTTTTTTAAAAATCTATATTTGTATGTTGTTGAAATAATAGTAATAAAATGAATACCCTTGTACCCAATACCCAGCATTCCAACAATTGGTGCAGCAAGGTTATTTTAATTTTGTCCATTATAAACTGTAAAATTATTGTTAAATTCTTACTTTCCTGATTTACTGTTTATTTTCTCTCTGTTAAAGGTCTGTTAATGTTTTTGCTCATTTAATTTTTTGGCATTTTTCTTAGAAATAAGGAAGTCTTCATTTTTAATATATTCTGATACTAATATTTATCGATTATGTGTGTATTTTTGTGTTTCAAATACATCATTATGGCTTCTGTCTTATACTTTGCCTTTCTTTGAGGTATTAGTGAACAAAAGTTCTTGATTTTAATATGTCTGAACACATAAATTTTTTTAGTTTTTAGCAGTTATTGAGATTAAAAGCAATCCTTCTTGCCCCAGGGTCAAGAAAATATTTTTATATATTTTTTTCTAAACATTTTACATTTTTTCTTTTATATTTAACACTTTAACCTCTTCTAAATTGATTTTCATATCTGGTTTGAAATTTCTTTTTTTTTTCACTTTTGTCCAAATACCAACGAGACCATCCTTTAACACCCTAAGTAAAATTGTGACTTTCTCACACACTCTGAAACATCCCATTTTCTTTTAATTTTTTCCCAAGCATTCTTTACCTCCTGTCATATTTATACATCAGTTCTATATTTGTTGTTCTGCTACTTATTGTAGTGTTGCTTCCACCTTTTCATTTTGACTTCCTTTGCCATGTCAGGCAGAAACAAATGGTTTGTTAGGTCTGGGCTGTATTCAAGTTCATTCACTTATTGTTATTAATTTATATGTTTCATTGCATGTTCCTACACAGCATCAAACTATCTTGAAATCTGTACAAATATCATTAACTCAGTTGTGTAGGACTACTTCACCACCTGTTCTTCAGAAGTGACTGTATTATTTATGTTCCTTTCAACTTCTGTCCAGTATTACAAATAACTTTTCCAGTAACCCAACAAGCCCTCCTAACATTTTTACTGTAGTTCTATTAAATCAACTTGGGAATATTTCTCACATTTAATATATCCTACTCCTAGACCAGTGAACATGGTAGCTTTCTTTGGCCTTTTTCATTATTTTAGCAAAGTTTTGTGAATTTTTTCCTACAAATCTTATGTTTTGGTTAGAGCTATTCATAGATATGACTTAATATTTATGTTATACTAAATATATTTTATTTATTTATTTATTTTTTGTGGCACCGGGGATTGAACTCACGACCTTGCGCTTGCCGGGCAGGCGCTTAGACCGCTGAGCTAGATCCCCAGCCCTGTTTTTTGAGACAGGGTCTCACTATGCCGTTCAGGCTGGCCTTGAGCTCACTTTTTAGCCCAGGCTGGTCTCGAACTCACAACGATCCGCCTGTCTCAGCCTCCCGAGTGCTGGGATTACAGGCGTGAGCCACCACGCCCGGCTACTAAATATATTTTAAACTACATGATTATTTTTTTCCATGCTCACAGGTTGAGCTAGTACCTCCAGTACATTGCAGTGTAGAATGTTGATCATGAATATCTCAATCTTGTTCATGGCACATCCTCCAAGTCTTCACACAAGTGCCATCTCAGTAAGAGAAAACCAACAGGAAAACCCCACTTAAAATTGTTTCTATAGTTTGGTATAACTCCTGTGTGAAGCCATCTAATCCTGTTTTTTTGTGATATTCTTTGGTATTTTTTCATTTCTTCTACAGGAATTTGTCTATTTGTCTATTTAAACATCTATCCCTACTGAAGTTAATTTTGTAAACTAGATTTGTCTGAAAAAATTATCTATTTTACTGAGGTCCTCAAAATTATGGAAAATCTCTTTGATAGCTTCAAATATTATTTAAATTTTTTATTTCTAGGAATAGTTATTTTTTCTTGTCATTTTTATTTTGTACAGTTGCATTTTCACCTTTTTTCTTGAATTTACCTGGTGATTCTGTCTTTTAAAAGAACAAATACTTTTATATATTGTTTTCATATACTGTTATATTGTTTAATGCTTATACTTAGTTTTGTTTTGTTGCTAAGTTTTCATTTTCCTAACGGGATATTTACTTCTTTCATTATTTTTATTTATAGAGATATTTAAGATAACTTTTTATAATAACTCTTCTTTTATTGTGTAGATTCATTGTGGAGAAATTCTATAATTATTGTTTGGATTTTTCTCTTCAATTCAAGTAGTATTTAATAGAAAGTTTGCATATATATGTATATGTAATACATTTATATGTTACAAGTAGAACAGCTTTGTGTTATTTTTTGTTTGGGGAAAAAAGCAGTTTTTTATTGCTGGAATATCTTTGTGCTATTTAATAATTACATCCTCTCAAGGTATTAATACATATACATATTGCATCTCAATCATTTTTACTCCTGTACCTTACACTCACACCACTCTCTCCTCCCTTCCCCAGTTCCCCTCTCCATTTCCTCTAAGTCTACCTCCTCTTTCCTGCCCTCTCTCCTTTGCTTTGCTCCTTTAATTATTTATATTTTGAGTTTCTCATATAAGAGAAACCATTTGATATTTATCTTTCTGTGTCTGATTTATTTCACTTAGCATTATGGTCTCAAGATCCTTTTGTTTTCCTGCAAATAATTTAAATTTATTCTTACTTATTGCTAAATAGTACTCCATTGTGCATATATATGATATTTCTTTATCCATTCACCCACTAATGTCTTTCACATAAAACAGAGTTAGGATCTACTGTATGAGCCAATTTGAATTTTTTTCTTTAAAAGATGAGCTGAACTCATCTGAATTTTTTAATATGGCTGATATATTAGTATTATTTCTGTATGTATTTATGTTATAGTTTCCATGTGAAACTTAGCAAAATTTTATTTTTGAAAGCAGTTATTTTTATTGTAGTGGTCACTTGTGTATTTAGATCCTTTTGGTATCCTTAGTATAGCTTCTTAATTATTTTTGCTAATGGGTTATATTATATCCTTCATATTTTTAAACTCTCATCTACTGCTTTTAAAACTTATCTTATGGCCTTTTTCACCTTATTAGCAACTTGTTCTTCTTGCCTGTATGTCTTGAATATTCTTCTTGGTATTTAAGTTCTAATTATTTTCCTAGAACATGTCTCAAGTATGCTATTTTTGAATTTTCAAGGGTGCACTATGTCCTTTAAATGTGTAAAAATAAGATTTTTTTCCTAGTTCTGAAAAGTTGTCTTAGATTATAATTTTGTTTTCTTCTTCAGAGAGTTTAGTTTTATGTTGAACTTTCTTTGCATGCTTTCCACTTCAAGTATTTTCTCTTTGACACTTTTCCTTGTTACAGACATCTCATCTTATCTGCAGTTTTCCTTTCTAAAGTTTGTTACCCAAGGTCAACTATGGCCCAAAAATATTAAATGGAAAATTTTCAGAAAGAAACAATTCATAGGTTTTAAATGACATTTCATTCTGAGGAATGCAATGAAATCTTGTACTATCCTGCTATGTCCCATCCAGGTTCAGCTATCCCTTTGTCTACTGTATCTATGCTCTCTTGGCTATCAAGTCAACCATCATATCACGTGTTGTGTTCATGTAATCTTTATTTATTTAATAATGGCCCCAAAGTGCAAGAGTACTGATGTCAGTAATTCAGAATTTGCCAAAGAGAAGTCATAAAGAAGTTCCTTTAAATAAAATGGTAAAAGAGACACTAGGGTAACCATTGTTAATCTCCTGTTGTTATGTTTTGAAAACCTGTATAGCTTGCAGTGTTCTGTTTTGAATGTTTGACTCTATTCTGTTTTCTTTTGCTTTGTTTTGTTCTGTTTTGTTTTGTTTTGTTCTATTCTCTTTAAAATAAATAAATAAATAAATAAAATGGTAAAAGCTGTTGACCCAATAAGGAAAAAAAATATATATATATGTATATATATATATTTTGTGGTTGCTAAGATTAATCTCTTGCTATACCCACTTTATAAATTAAACTTAATTGTGTTTGTGTATATGAATGTATATATGTATGTATGTATTTATGAATGCATAGATAAAATAGATGTAGTATCATTAAGGTTCAGTACTATTTGCAGTTTTAGACATGAATGAATGGATGTCTTGGAATTATCCTTGGTAGGTTAAGGGGAATGACTATATTTTATCTCATTTTTGCTCTCTTATTTGTTTTCTTGCTTATTCAATTTTCACTGGAATCCAATTTACACCTTGAGTATCTTTTAATTTTTTCTATTTTTTCTGAGAAGGCCTTCTTTTTTTCTGCTTCTATGTTAAGATCAGTTAATACTTAACTGCAATATTCCTTTTCCATTTATGTTTTGTTTTACAATTTCTGATTCCAGTTCATGTAGCAGATAGATGGATAGATAGATAGATAGATAGATAGATAGATAGATACAGAGATAATCCTCAAAAGATTTTTTGAGGCTTTTAAAATTAAGCATGAAGTAAAGCCAAACTAATTGTTTTGCAGTTTTCTTTCCCTTTTTTCTCATTTATTATTATCTTTTGGTTTTGGTAGAGAGCATCTTATTACCTACAATATTTAGAAATATTTGTTTGCTTCTTTCATTAGCTTTGTAAGCAGTTGGTTGTTTTTCTGTTCCTGGTTCAAATATACCTTGTCTGTTAGGATAGCAAGGCAAGTTTCTTTAGTGAATGCTGTTGATGGCAGTACAGAGGCAGAGACTGGTATGTCTGTTTTGTTTTAAGTTCTGTTCTTTCTCATTTCTGCTACATCGCTGAGTGCATAATCTTTCCTCTACTTTTATGATTATTTCCAAGAAGCATCTTGAAGCTGCTGACGTCTTTAGCATTTCTCACTTTCATGCGTCCTACCTCCCAGTGTTTGGATCTGCCGAACACTCACCCCAGACTTTTGTCGCTTAGAGTTTTCCTTTCATCGTGGGGTCCGTACCTTGTCTTTGTACTTTTCTCTTTTGTGGTGACTCTGAAGTTTTACTTTTTTCTGTTTTCTGTACGTATAGGCTTACAGTTGTGTCAGCAGGTCTGTTGTAATGCGAGATTTGCATCTTAACTCCTAGGTAATGATGCTTATGTTATTTTGTATTTCCTAATACAACTGAAGTCTTTTTGAGCCATCTCTAATTTTACTTGCAGTCTTTTTTGCTGTTATCAATTTGGGTGATGATTTGAGAAGCAAATCATCAGAAGGACACTACTATCCCCAACCCCAGAAATTCCTTAGAAATAGATTTTTGAATTGATAATTTTCTAGGCTGAAAGTGTACAATAACATCACCTTGGGATTATTTTCTTAAATGTGTTATGTTTTGAATTTCAAAATGTTTTTGTGACTTTAAGTTGTATACTCAATTGATTCAACAATTTGAGGGGAGGGATCTTGTAGTTATAAATGTATAGCATAATAACTTACACTTTACAGTTTCTCTATAAATATTAATTATTTTAATCATTGAAGATACTATTCATTGATATAATGAAACCATTTTATGTAATACTTTATGATCAATACTGATTTGGGTTATTTAAATGTCTTTTTAAATAACTCAGAGAAATTTTTTATAAAGATAAATGTCGAGAAATACATTTAGAACAAATAAAATACAATGGTTTATCTTTTTTTAAAAAAAACTATATGTTAGGAAAACAAGCATCTAAGAGCACATTCTCCCTACAAAACTAAAACTAATGTGGACTAATTTTTCCAATTCATATTTTTCTCAGTATCTTCTCTGTAATAAAATGAAGGCCCATAAATTTTATTCATTATTTTAGTATGTGTGAAAATTAAAGCAGCAAACAATAAGAAAATATAACACATCATTTTAATCTCTACTATTTATTAATTCATTTAATTTAAATGCAAATTATATGTTTTAATAATCATAAATTGTGTGGCATCAGGTTGTTCCTAGTAATGAGCAGTTTCACGATGATACTTTTTTGAAATTCTAATAAAGCATTCTGCAGAGCCTTCTTCCTTTGTGAACATGGCTGTCCCTTGAAATATCCTGAAATACAGAGCTGAAATGATTTAAAACCTCAGAAGAAGGTTTTTAAGGTTGGAACAGGAACCACTCTTGGCTTCATGGCTAGATCTGAACATTGAAGTTAAGAAGCAATTTCAAATCAATCTGTAGAAAGGTTTTACTTCTGATCATGAGCAAACAGAGACCCTCTCTCCAGTAGGTGTCAGGAGTCATGTGATGGACACTAATGATGTCTGCTGCCTTTTATCATCTGTCAGGAATAAGTCACATTTATTTCCACACAGACAGTAAGAACATTTAATGAAACAAAACAGCATTATCGAGCACCAGGTTCCCAGTCCTCTTTGGTCCTAGCAATGAGGCACCAGGTTCATTAAATTGTAGCTTGTGGAGGTATACCACAATTATAGTCTGCTGAACCAAAAATTATAATAAGATCCTCAGAGCAAAACTTTAATATTCACTGATCCTCCTTTGTCTATTTCGGTAGTTCAAATCAATTTGTCAAATATCACAGGCTAAGGTCGTATGTGTGTGTGTGTGTGTCCTTATATTTGTTATTTTGCTATTTAACCTTCCAGGCTATATGAAATATTCATATTCATATAAAATGTGCAAATAACTTGTTTTAAGACTTCTACCTATGACTACAGTATACCAAATCATTGCTGTCTTAAATCAAATGATGTATAAATGTAGGCAGACATTGCCCCATTGTGTTACCATATTTTTTTCTTATTTTTTCACTCAACAAATAGTTTCTACTACATCCGGGGTACTTTTTTGGCCACTGGAAATATGGCAGTAAACTAAAACGAATAAATTCTTCTCCACACAGAGCTTATATTCTGGAGATTTGGGTAAATAAGAAATATAAAATAAACAACTGAAAAATTACAACTATTTAAACCTAATATTGCAGGTGTGAGAAGTGTGACAGAAGAAAATAAGAAAGAGGAAGTCAGAGTCCCACTTACCCCCAATTAACTCTGTGAAAGCCACGATTCAGATTATTTTTGATTCCTTTCAGGTGCTTCAACTTCAGGGCTTCTGCACTACTGGTCCTTTTATAGTTTGCATTCTTTTACTTCGTTCTGACATTTGATCAAATAGCTCCTTTCAATGAGGCCAACCCCATTTAAAAATTTAACCTGATGCTCTGTCATGCCCTAGCACTCCCAACTGAATTGCTATTGTCATTTCTTCACTACTTAATGCAAATGTGAATATTTGACTTAGTTATAATACATATTGTTTATTTTCAGTGTTCCTCCACTTACATTGTATTGTCTACTCTCAGTCTCCTCCTCATAGATTGTAGATCCATAAGGCAGATGATTTTCCCTAGTCACTAAAAATCTGAAGTGCTGGAACACACATCCAGTGCATATCAAGTGTTTTAAAATATTTGATGGATGTTTAAAATAGAGATCTTGAATAGTTGACTCAAATTGTGAGGGTTCGAGGATGGAAATAAAATTTGGGAGTTAGAGAAGGGAGAAATTGTAAGTCAAATTTGAATAAAACTGGGCAAGAGGAAAGGTCCTAGCGAAAAGCCCTCTAACAGGTTATTGTTTGAAAAAACCTTTGGGATGAGGAAGCTCCAGAAAAGAAGACTGAGAAAAGTGGCCAGTAAGGCAAGAGGCAAATTAACTCACCATGGTGTCCTGTGATCCAAGCAAAGGAAATATTTCAATAAAGAATAGTTAAGCAAATTCAGACTGTCTTTCTGTAAAAGATAAACAGGCAACATCTCTTAAATTTTACCCCTATTTTAGGTGCTGTACTACATGATGACCTCTGTATCTTTGGTGGTAAAAAAAATTTTTTATTGTGATTCCAATCTCTTTCAAAGTATTACAAAGATGCTAACATTTATAAAATTGCCCACATGCAATAGTGTAGCACATAAACTTCAAGGCAACCAATAAATGAGCACAAAATATTTTAAATGTCTTTCGATGCACAACTACCTCACAAACCATTGATTGACCTAGAAAAGAAGATTCGAAAGTATCTCAGACTGACGTTGTCCAAAGAAGAACCCATCACCTTTTTTCTCAATTCTTACATTTTTTACCTTACCAGTGGTATATTTTTCTGTAAGAACATAGGTGTCCTGCATGATTCCTCTTCCTTTCTGTCCAGCTAGGGGCAAGCCAACCTGACTTCTCATATGTTCTATCCACACTTGTGCTCACTTGTATACTGCTCTCCTCCTCCTGTGCACATATTATTTCAGGCCTTTCATACTACTGTTTGTCTCTTGTTTCATGACCAAATGTTGTACAAGACATCCCACCTAAGGTTCATCTAGGTTCAGTGACTCTCCTCACCACTGTCCACTCTTCACTGTTACCTGTTATTTCTGCCCTCCAAGGGCTGCTACATCTGCTCTAGTTGAGATGACTAATACTCTCCTAATTGTCCAGGTCAATGGACACTTTTTAGTTCTTAGTTTATCTGAGTGTGGTATTTCACACTGTTGAGATCTTTTTGCTTAATATCCTTTTGGCTGTGGCTTTTACCAAATCACATTTTCTTTCATTTTCACATATTTCCCAGTTCTTTGCAGCTTTCTCTGTGGCCTCTGTTTTCTATGTTTGGCTCTAAATTTTAGTGATCCTCATAGTAAAGTCTGAGTCCCTCATACCATTCCCAAATTCTTTAATCTGTGTGAATACTTTGTTCCAATTAAGTTAGACTCCTTCATACTCTGTGGCTCACCGACGCACTCCCTCTCTTCTCTTCATTCTGTCCCTACTTTCTCAATTCTTTTCCATTGTCACCCCCATCCCAAGCACAGATATCTAGCACTGACTTCAGAACACAAGTGAAGTGACATTTTTTTCTTCCTCTCTAGAGCACTTCAAATGTACCTTTCATAAGTCACTTTTTGCAGCCCATCAAGCATTAGAGTTATTTAATTATTTAGCCTGTTATCTCCCTGAGGGCTGACTCACATCTCCTTCATCCTTGTCTGTGTTGGCATTGGATATAGCCACAACTCACTGAGTGGCCTGAATAAAGATTAAAGAAATAAGAATGTTTAATATTGCAGCGGCACAGTCACAGTCACATCTCGAATTGCCTAGCGAGCTCCTGAATTAAGAAGTGAGCAAACTAATTCTCATTCTATAGAATGTAGAGTGCTTTAGACATTGGAGTGGTGGGAATGATACAGATTCACTGAAAAGTACATGTCTTTTTCACAATTCTGTATAATCAAGCACTAAATTATAGAAGTATATTTACAAATATTCAAATTACACTGGTTAGTTTTTCTTCAGTTACTTTCAATAAGTCACTTATATGTACATCAGTACTTTTTTCTTTTATATGATGTTATACTGTTTTAGACATTTATTGCATATAATTTCACAGTTCTCTAACTTGGCAGAGCTCACTCTGAAGCAAAATTAACGTTAATGGTTATTAATAACTTTCTAGTGGAGCATTATATTAACATGTGAGATTTCATCTTATTACTAATATTCTTCATATGATAATTTAACACTTTTAAAATTTATTATACCACTATGTTAGCCCCCTTTCCATGAGCATTGCTTGAGCTTATAACTGACAAACCCTCTAAATTTAATTATCTAGTAATAATAATAGCAGCAAAAGTTATTTAGTAAGCACCGTT
>RJWT010046005.1:0-11529 GCA_004365215.1 Cuniculus paca | reverse complement strand
GCCTCCAGAAGCAAAAGAAAGCAATTCCTTTGTTCCAGCCACCTGGTCTGGGGTGTTTCTCAAGGCAGCCTGAGCTGATTAACACGGCCCTAAATCACCTGTGCTGACAAGCAGGTCTTCCGCATCACATAGAAAAGGCCAGGCTTTCTCTGGCAGTGGATATCAAATTCTGAACCTTTGTCTAAATAAAATCCACAGCATTTCTATTGCTCTTGTTTGTTTTGGCACAATCGGCTGAACTGACGGCCTGTTCTCTGGACGGAAGGCTGGCTGAGCGAAAACTGTTGATGCGGGAGTTTTTGCCAGGCTCGGTGGGCACGGCCTTGCCTAACCCGCAGCTGATGCAGCCGCTCTGAAATCCACTATCAGCGGTTTTCCACCCAATGGCCTTGTGAGTGATCGCTGGAATGCACACACCACGTCACATAAATAAAGGAGGCACACATCAAACACCACCTCCACAGAGGAATCCAGACAGGAATTTTCATGTGGGCCTCGATCTTAACGTAAATACAGTAAATTTGTCTCAGGCACGGATGTCCAAATAACACAGAGAAGCCGGGTTTCCAAGGTCAGAGGTCCACTTCCCAAGTGCGGTGTATGTGTGTGTGGCCTCTCCTCTCCAGAGAACAAACGGTTCTCATGGAATCCACAGGCCTGGGCCACGTCTGAGGCCCTCTGTAAATTCTCTCTGGGACTCTCCTGTCACTACGCATGGCGGAACCCCAAACAGTGTTTCCTGTATTGCCTAAAGGAAGAGAGATTCTCACAGACAAAGAGACATAGGTTAAGTGTGTATGATGCACAATACCACTTGATTATCCCAGGGAAAGCGGCACATCTTACTTTGCTTCATTGCTCATGAAACTATTAGAGAATGAAGTTCTAGATGAAATGTTTGATGGGGGAAAAAAACAAGTTCTATCATGTATAGGTACAACTTCTCTACGACGCATGTGATCGTTATGTGTATCTAAAATGCACCAATAAAATCCAATGTAAAAAAAAGATGAATGTTAAAAATCATATCTATGAAAAATGCAGAAGCAAGTATTGCTAAGGGTGATGCTCAGTAGTAGAGCTCTTAGCTCGTGAGCAAGAAGCCCTGAGTTCCATCCCCAGCATCACAAAAATAAAAAAGGATAAAGAAACAATTACTTAATGGAAAGCTCATTAGTGAAGTGTGTGAGTCACTTCTGGCTTACAGATGTGAAGTGAGGAAGACGTGGAAAAGCGAGGCAGGACAGGGAAAGTCAAGGGGCTTAGACGCTTCTGGCGAAGGATGCACGCAGCATACGTTTTAGATAGCTCTCTCCTGAGCAACTACCTTAATTACCTCATTTCTACAATAGCTTAGCTGGCTGTTTTACTGTCATCCCCTTCTCTGAGACTGCGACACAAGGTTTGATTCAAACAGACAGGGTGTGTTTAAATGTTTTAAAATATCTTATAGTACAAGACACATGACCACTGCCCCCTCATAACACTCACTTCCAACACACTTATCCTATCATTCCTGCCGCTTTCCGAAGTGGTTCTGAAAGTTTCTTTTGCGAGGGTCTCTAGTAGTACTGTCATGCAGCCTTGAAGTCCTGAATGAATTCAAAATACTTACTGTTCATGGTCATCTTGACTTTGAGGAACAGCCAGAAGTCACAGGGTGCCAGATCTGGTGAATAAGGTGGACGAGGACACAGCAACATGTTTTTAGGAGTCTGTCTTTCCGTTTAATGACACTCAGCAGCAGTATGCACTGTAATTTTTATCACACTTCATATAGACCCTTACGAAAGAGGACTTTCAGAACTGCTTCAAAAGGGGCAAGAATGATGGGATAAGTGTTCAAAATGAGGGGAAGGATTCAGAGCGGTATTGACAGAAATGTGTCTTTCACTGAATAAGTTTTTTAAATTTGATATTCACCATATATTTGAACACCCCTTCCTTGTATATAATTAAGATAAAGAAAAATAGTTCCATGAAGAAGAAGAGAATTTCAGAATTTGACTAGATTTCCTTTTCTTTAATTTTGGTGCTGACACTAGACATGCAATACAAATGTGTCAGAATCCAGTAACTTTCCCTCCTTCCCTTTCCTTTTCCTTTTTCTTTTTACTAGGGAGAGGGAGGAGCTGACCACCAGATCAAATGAGTTTCTTTCTTTAAAAGTTTTAAGACTCATCTCTCAAAACATTAAGGAACACTTTCTTTTGATCCAGGCTCAGATGCTTACGCAGACACTGAGGAAAAGCCAAAGAAGTCACGGAGATAAAGGCCCATTTGCAAAGTAAATAGAAACTTGTAATCAGTAATCTGAAGATGGGAAAGGAATTCTTTAAAACCCTTGTGAGAATAGTTCTGTTTTCCATCAACTGGCTATGCTTTTTCAGAAAGAGCCCACCAGGAAGCTAGCCCATGGCCCAGACAGGTGCCACTCCTTTCAAATTAGGGTGACTAACTGATTTCAAAAACAAAGACTCAAAACAACTTACTTTACCTACGAAGCTGAAACTGAAAAGTAAGAGGCTGGTCTCTGTTATGACCTAAAATGTCCCTCCAAAGTCCCACATGTTCAGAGGTGGGAGTATTTGGAAGGTGATCAATTCATAGGCTGCTAAACTCGTCAGTGGATTAATTCATTGATGAGTTAATAGCTTAATGTGCTGTTAGGATCAGATGTACAGTCAAAAGAGGCAAGTCATAGGGGGCATGCCTCAAAGCCTGTATTCCAGTCCAGGGAATGGTCAGTGTCCCCACCCCGCTTCATGGCTGCAATAGGGTGAGCAGCTCTCCTCCACCCTGCCCTTCTACCATACCGTTTCTGCCTTAGAGCCTGCCACCTATGCATGGACTGAACCCCCAAAACCATAAACAAAGTAAACTCTCTTCCTTTAGGTTGCAGATGTCAGATATTTTGTTCCAGCAACGGGAAAGCCGACTAATTCAGTTCCATTCCTGGCATCTGTGTATAGCTCCCTATACACTTCTCAATTTCACCAAGTATTCTGGAATAACTTTGCTAAGTTTGAGGGAAATTAACCTTAACTAGTCACAAACACAACTAGGCAGGTCACCACGTGCCCTTTGAGGGATCTTCACCCCTCCTTGCAGGCTCCATGCAATGGTCTTGGCTCCACTTAGAATGAGAGGAACCCAAGGGTTAAATGCAGTTACAAGCCATTCTCAGACCCAAGCCATGCAAAAGGTGCCTTTCCTATGGCCCAACTCCTCACATGGCCTGGGTCAGACCTTCCCAGTTGACATCTATGAATGTCTCAGCCTTTGGAACTATGCTGGCTTCTCTCCAAAATCCTTTGTTCACATTGCAAGGGAGGTAGCAATAAATAACATCCTTTTCTCCTCCTCTCAATGTGGATGAAGGCTCCAAAATCTGTCCTGGCTTTTGATGAACAAAGAAGTCAGCAGTATTCCAGGGAAAAGCAAAAGTGGAGGCTATGCTGAGCCAGGGGCTGTGGAGTCTGCCAGACAGGCTTCCTCTTGTCTTGCCAGCAGGGATGAGCACAGCTCTGCCTTGGCCACTGTGTTCAGGGGCCAGGATCTGTGTATTCCAAGCACTGCTTCTCAGGAAAAGGAGAGCTGGCAGGAGCCCCTGCTGGGGAGAGAGGCACCCACATGGGAATGTGACACTTTGTGTTTGTCAGCTTTCCATTGTCGTGACAGATACCTGAGATACCAGCTCAACATGGGGAAAGGTTTACTTTGGTTCAGCTTTGGAGGTTTCAGTCTGTGGTCACTAGGCCCTGTCACTTTGGGGCTGTGGCACCACAGTCTAATATGGCAGGAAAGCATGAGAGAGGAGGCTGCTGGCCTAGAAGATTACCCAGCATCCCTTCTAGGCCACGCCCCCAGTGACCTCACTTCCTCCCACTAGGTCATACCTCCTACAAGTTCCACCACCTCCCAGTCTAAGTTCCATGTCTTCAACACATGGGACCCTAAGTGTTCAAATAGAAGACTGGGAACAAGGGATGCTCCTAACAATTTTTCATTCAAGCCTCATCCAAAACGTGTTAACTGAGCATCCGCTTTGCTATAGGGACTACAGCAGGAGCTACCTCAATGAATGAAGAACATAACATGGCTTGTGGTCTGGATAGACGTGGCACCTGAATGGGACAGACAAAGTTGCCCAAGTCACTCAGGAAAGGGACCAAGGCTGGGACAGTGTCTGGGTGTGGCAGGGGAGCTCAGTCTAGTCTGGAAAAGGTCGGGATGGACAGGGAAGCTTCCTCCACAAGCATCTGTGAAGACAGGAGAATGATGGCTCCAGGCCACAGGA
Source organism: Cuniculus paca (assembly GCA_004365215.1). NCBI lineage: Eukaryota > Metazoa > Chordata > Mammalia > Rodentia > Cuniculidae > Cuniculus > Cuniculus paca. The sequence continues at coordinate 7,229 of RJWT010046005.1, read as the reverse complement.
GCCAAGGACACAGGGAAAGAGAGGGATGCAGGAAGTCGCCCGGGGAGTCGCCCAGGGACTGCGGTGGCTATGCGAACGGGAGCACAGGAGCCTGGGTGAGACGGGCAGGGTGTGGCTGTCCCACAGTGTGCTCCGTGTTAAAAGCCCTGGACGACCAAGGACCTTCAAAGGTAGTTACAGGGTCACCAGAGAGGAAAGATCATGAAACCGGACACTGGAACTTGGCCATCATGGGAGCCAGTCGTATTGACTTTGTAAAGACCAAAGACCAGAACAGAGATAACGAGTGGGTCATAAAGTTTTCTAAAAGGTCAAAATGTGAATGAGAAGGAAACCAAAGAGGCAGGCAGTGATTTCTAGCTGGGGCCAGATCCTTCTCCACTGTAAGGAGCTGGAGGGAGTCACCCTACACCGTCCCACACTGCCCCGTCCAGTCCCTGTCCCCAAGGACTCTGGCCAGACACTCAACCTCTTTTTACTTCTCTTCATCCACACATTGACCTCTTTTTGCCCCAGCTGCTGCAGCAATGATGAGGAGCTTATGCCTTCCCATCCCGGGTCATGAGAACACTCACTAGCGCCAGACACAGTGAAAGCAAAAGGGGCTTAATTATTAAGCCTTGCAAATCCACCTAGGGGCAGTGCCTAGAAATGCTGGGAGAATCCTTATTAAAGTCACTCCATTAAACATTACCCTATTAGTTAGACATTTACAACTCTCAGGGACAATAATGATATGTTTTCTTTCCTTTGGTCACTGTATCTCTGCAGTTTTTGCTCAAGTTAGATTAGAAAGCACTTTTTGTGTGTGCATGAGCAAGACTTCACTGCAGACATGGCTGTTTTACCCTGCTGAGGAGTCTCTTTCCTTTCAAAATGTTGAGGTTCATTGAGCAGCTAGCATTGACCAGGCATTGAACTAACAAATAATCACATGCAAAGGTTGGTAAAGAATATTCAACTATATAAGATACATAACATGTTAAAAGGTTTTAGATTAAACAACAACAAAAGATACAGTGGTAGGGGCTGGGGTGGGCTGTAGTTCAGTGGTAGAACACAGAGCGCACACTTAGCATGTGTGATGTCCTGGGTCCTGTCCCCACTATAAACACACACACACACACACACACACACACGAAACAGTCGTGAGAAAGTAACATTGTACAGCCATTGAACTGCCAAAATATAAAAGCTATGACAGTTCCTCACAAATTCACACAGAGGGACTGGGCGTGGTGGTACACGCCTGTAATTCCAGCACTTGGGAGGCTGAGGCAGGAAAATCAGCATGATTCAAGGGCAGCCTGGGCTATCTAGCAAGATCTTGTCTCTAAAAACAACAACAGATAAATAAATTAATACAAACTATTTTATAATTTGGTAATTTATGTCCTGAGTACACACTCCCAACAAACAAAAGCAGAGATTCAAAACATTATTTGTCTGTATTAGTATTATTTGCAATGCTGGGGATTGAATCCAGGACCTTGCAAATCCCTCTCCCACTCCATCTCCAGCCCTCAAACTTGCTTATGTATCAAAATTAGTAACAGCATTATTTTCAAAAGCTAAAAGCAATCCAAATAAAAATTGAAACACACATATAAGAGAACATTAATCAGCCTCAAAAAGGAATGAAATTTGGACTTGTACCCCAGCACGGACAAACCCTGAGTGCAGCTATCCTTGGAGCGATAATCAAGACACAAAAAGGCTTGTGGAGTCTCACGCTACTCGTGTGCTATCTAGAGCGGTGGGATGCATGGGCAGGGAGGGGAGTGGAGGTTGCCGGGGGCTGACTGACTGTGGAGCTAGTGTTCAGCAGGTACAAAGTGTCCCTTGCACATGCTGACAAAGTTCTGGGAGTGGATGCTGGGGACCAAGTGCCACCCTCCAGATGCCACTGCGCTAGACACTTGAAATGGCTAAAATGGCAAGTTTACATGTCATGTATTGGACAAGGATACCATAAAAACAGGGAGAACAGAATGAGGAAAAGTGAACAGTATGAACAGACACCATGGTTGGAAGACTGGAATGTGGGCAGTGGAGGCGAACGGGGACACAGCATTTCCGCACAGGGCCAACTTGCCAAAGCCAACGAGTCCCTGGTGGCCAAGCAAAAGCCAGAGGGAGGCTCAGAACTGTGTCTTTCTCACAACCTGATTTCTCATTAGGACCCACCAAGACATGACGACACTGCACCAAACACAAAATCAGAGACCAAAATGGACAGGGCTCCCTAGTGGAAGGGGCCCCCGGAAGAGATGTGGCCACAGCCCCACGGCTGGGTCCCAGGCGTAGCTCTGAGGCCTCCTCACCAGCTTGCTCGCTTGCCCTGGTTTGCACAGCTGTGCCATCCAGCTAATTATCTGCAGGTTTTCATTTGATCTTGTGGCTTCCAGCTTCATTTCCGTACCTTATCAAGGACGCAAGCCGGGGCAGAAAGAGGTCGTGCGTCACTTAATGTTGGGGACACGTTCTGAGATGTGGCTCCCTAGGCTGACCTCCTGTGTGAACATCAGCGGGAGCGCACACACCCCTCGGTGGCCGAGCCACCTGCACACCCGAAAGCCCTCCTTCATGTCTTTAGCTGCACTGTTATGGCCACCTCAATGTCCTGAACCCATTCCGAACTTTTACCTTTCAGGGCCACTTTGACTTTGAGGAAGAGCCAGAAGCCCCGTGGTGCCAGGTCCAGTGACTAAGAAGGACAAGGACACAGCATCAGGCATTTGCAGCCCTGCCTTTCCACCAGGTGGCACTTGGCAGCAGCATTCACTGCATTTTTCAATCACACCTTACAAACACACTCAAGAAACAGGACTCTCAGAACCGCTCCAGAAAGAGGCAAGGATGATGGGATGAGTGTGATGGAGGTGAGGGGAAGTACCGTGAAGGGGGCTAATAACCACATGGCTTTCACTAAAAATTTCTTTCTTAAACCGAATCATGCACCAACAGCTAACAGGAAGCAGGGAGACAGATCTTTTGCAAGTGGGAACAGAACCAAGAGACGGGGGAGGGGGCAACAGGGACGGGGAAGAAGTCAAAAGAGTAAGATGCGTTAGGTCCAAGTCCCAACTCCCCACAATGAATGTGGTCACTGTGTCCGGAAAACGTGCACTAATAATGATTTTAAAACGTAAAACAAGGATAAACATTCACTACGCGTTCTGATCCCCCCTCATGGCTAAGCACACATGGGACACCGCTACAGGAATTCCTCGGCTCCAGTCTCACCCACGGGGCCCCCACCCCACACGGTGTCCACCCCTGGCTGCAGCACCTCATGCGCCCACAGATCCAGGGAGACGCGCTACATGGACATGCCGCTGTCCCCACCACAAAGCAGTGTCCCTCTGCATGACTCCCGCAACTCTGTCATCTCACAAAACTATTGCCTAGAGCGTCAGACCCCCCATCGCCCTCCCTGCACCCGCAAGGGCAGAGAGCGGCAGGTGGTAAGTAGTTTCCTACAGCCGAGGAAATTACAAAACTACATTTAGTGGTGCCCAGGATTCCTTCTTAAAACAATAAATCCAGGGAACACTTTTTCTGCATCCCAGCACATAACCCCCAAGAATAATGTGAACATGATTTCATGTACTTCCAGATGAAATAAGGACAAGAGGCTTCACCAAATGCACCACACAGGGGTAAGATCTGAGTTCTAATCCTTCCCCAAGTTCTGGAGTTACTTCTCTGATATCTGGTACTTCTCAAAATGATGACATTTCATGTTAATTCGCTTTTCTTGTTTGTTAGAATATGACCTGCAGCTGGGCATGGTGGTGCATGCCTGTAATCCCAGCCCTCAGGAGGCTGAGGCAGGAGGATTGCCACAAGCTCAAGTCCAGCCTGAACTACACAGCGAGACTCTGTCTCAAAAAAACAGCAAAACAAAATGAATACGACTAAGAAATTCTGTGCAGCCACTGAAGCAAATATTTAAGTATCTAAAAATGTCACCACCATGCTATAAAGCAATTTGAATGACTCCACAGAGACCAATAGTCCTGACGCAGTTCTCATGTGTGCAGATAATCAATAAGACCTAGCATTGCTGGAGCATTTAATTCAGCACACTGCTCTCAGCCAAATGTCCAAAACAGAGACAGAATGCAAAAGCTCATTACTAATCAATTGACACTGTGCTCTTCAATTAGCAGAGAACACAAACAGAAAGGAGGGTCAGGAGGGGACAGAAGAAGGGAGGGAAAGAGGAAAGAAAGGAAAATTCTAATCTTCACGCTGCCGAAGAGTTTCGAGAAGCACTTTCAGTCACTGCTAACGGCACATACGCTGAACGGTGGTTTGGGGGAAAAAGGCAATAAAGATAACATTAGATACATGTTGAAGATATTTAACCCAGGCATCCCATTTCTTGGAATGCACACTGAAAAAACAATCAGCATGGCCACAAACACATTAAATATTTCTTGCAGCATGAGCTATAATGATCCCAAACCGGAAACATATTTTAAATGTCCAGGAATGGGAGCAGGTTAAAAAAACTGTATATCCAGATAACGAAGTATTATTCCTACACATAAAATAATTACAGGAACTTAGCTGCGGGCCACGAAGACGCCGGCACAGCCCGTTCCCCTCATGGCAAACAACTAGGAAGGGGACGAAGTTCGTGAAGGGTTATTTTCAGGCCCTGGACGGTGCGCAGCCAGCCGGCGCTTGGAGGACCGCGTAGCACTGCGTGCAGTCTGCCCTCAGCTGTTGTCTTCTGGTCTGCAGTTTGTCAGTGTCTGTGAAGTTAAATATACGCAGATCCTCTGGCCAGTTCCACTCTTAGAGAAACAAAAGCAGAGCCCAGAAAAGGCTTTTATAAGAATGTTCACAGCAACGTTTTCACAATAGACAAAAGCTGGAAACAGCCCAGCACGAGAACGAATAAACAAATTTCAGTCCATTCATGAACTACTGCTCAAGAATAGAGGAACAAAAAACACACCAACAGCAGATACAGCTCGTGGACCCAGTGACCAGGGAAGGGGCCAGGCGCGCAAGGCCCACGGTAGGATTCCATCTGTAGGAAGTCAGAGAACAGGCAAAGCGTGTGGAAAAGTAAGACTTCAGACTTGCGTCTCCTCTGGCTGGCGGGACGGAGGAGCCCAGGGAGGGGACGGGCTGACGAGGGCAGCGGGGGCATTCCAGGCCGATGGAGCTGTTCTAGAGCAGGGATGGCAAACCCTTTAGAGACCGAGTGCCCAGAATGCATTGCAAGCCCGCTGCCTCATGGCAAAGCACCAGCTCTGCAATTACACCTGAACACCCGATGCTTGGCGCTGGGGCACCTCGGCTCGTGTGCCGCCAGAGAGGGCTCTGCGTGCGCGCTGCAGTGCGTTTGCCACACGTTCACCACCACTGCTTCTAGAGCCTGAGGAGGGAGTGGCTTGTGCATGACTCTGGAGCTGTCAAAGTGCACCCACCGTCCACGCAAGATCAGGGCACTTCCTTTCCAGGGCTGTCTGCATCCCTGTGAGCCCTGCACTGAGTCCACATCCAGGGAGACCAGCGGGGTCCCCTCTGTCCTCTGCCACCATACGGACTCTGGCATCCCCGTCCCATGCTGTGCAGTTAGCTGGCGACCGATGAGTCTAACTGCACAGGTACTGACTTTTCCTGTCATTATCCCTAAACTCTACAAGGCTGGCAACTATGGCCCCAGCGCTGCCACTGCGCACGTGTCAAGAAGGCACCGAGAGAAGATTCAGAGCACGTGGGAGGGGGCGTATGCAGTTTACACGCAAACACTACACCTGTGAAGTAAGAATCCTGAGCCTCGGTGCACTCTGGCATCTGCATCCCGCCTGGGGTCCCCCCGGAATCAGTCCCCCCAGAGTCAGTATCAAGGATGCTGCACATCACGACACACAGAAAAATGAAAGCACGCATTGCTTTCAGGTCTGAGTGGGGGACTCAGCTCCACGCGCGGACACAGCCCCGCCGCCCCTCCCCACGCCGCCTTGCACTTCCTCCTCCCCTCCTTCCATGGCCTTCTGCGGGTGCCTCCCCAAGCCCTCCGCTGCCACTTCTGTGGGTCCTCCACCGTCCCCGGACCCCGCGGAGTCACACGGCCACGCCATCTGTTAACCCGGCCAAGGCTCCCACGTGCTCTGCGCAGCTGTCCGCGTGTCCTTCGTCTTCATCAGCGACTCCGGGGAGAGCCAGCTGCAGTGGGCAGGGACCCCAGGACTCGCTCGGTAGAAATGGTCTTCTCAGCTGCGATGGGGGGAGGCCGAAGGGGGTCCATCCCCACTTGTCACAGCCGCGGGTGGCTTTTTTTAATTTCAGGTTTTCTGAGTACACATCTGCTGCCCACACTGATCACACTCACCGTGGGGAGGCAGCGCGTGGACACAACAATGTGTGTCACGCTTTCCACATCCACCCTCCCTCTCTCGGCCCGCCTGCCACTTGCAAACCACCTGTCTCTCTGCTTCCTGTCATTCACACAGGGGATTTGTTTTAAACCCACTTTTTCCTTACGTTTTTCTGTATGTCTACATCTGCTGCTGTCCTGTCACTTCTAAATCAGAATAAAGAAAGTTCAGTGGGGAGAAAAGGCCCGTGGAGGACGCTGGATGCATGCAGTGTGTTTGAGGTGCGCCTGAGCTGCTCCTCAGCCACTTTAAAACACGCGTGACAGTCGTCTTTTCAAAGAGGGAAACTGGACAGCCTGAATGGAAGCCAAGCCGCGCATAAAGTGATTAAACCCAAGAAAAGCTAAAATGGATTCCAAATGGCATCGCAGGTCTCAAAGACATGTTTCCTCAGAAACTAAAACCTCTCTCTTTTTTTCTCAGTCTCAGTATAACAGGGAGAAATGATGACTTCACAACGGACTTCTCTTTATTTCCCTGAATATGCGAGATGCTTTATTCTGATGCCAAGGCTGTGGAGGAGATGAAAAGCACATATCGTGACAGAGCTGCTGCAGACTGTGCTGCTTGCTCTCCCGCGCCCCTGCCAGGGCTGAGCCCAGACGGGGACGCCGTGGGACAGGGTGCCCAGGCCCCTACCGCTCACAGCCAGAGAGGGACGCGGGAGGAGGCCGGCGAGCTCAGCACAAGGCAACACCACGCTCCTTGACTGCCTGGCAGGTCATCTCTGCTAGCACGCAAATGAGAAAGTTTAAAAATAAATCTTGTCAAGCAGCGAAACCACAGAATTCTTGCAGCCTGGCCTTGGTGACTTTCACTCACTCC
>RJWT010046004.1:0-11528 GCA_004365215.1 Cuniculus paca | reverse complement strand
TGTTTGTGGACCTGGGCAGCTGCGGCCTCTGGACATTCCTTAGTGCCCCTTCCCCAGTGAAGAAAGGGGGCAGCCGTGGCCAGCTGGGGGCAAGCCTTCCAGCTCTGGGCTCTGGCTGTTGTGGATTCACAGCAGGACTGGGGCTGGTGGTTGCAGATGTCCTCAAGTGGCAGACATAGCTTCAGTCGGCCAGACTCAGCCCCACTTGGGGAATTGGCAAGGGGCGTCTGGAGGGCCTGGGGGCCCTGACCCAGCATCAGCATTCCCCGGGCATCTCCAGCTCCTCCAGCAGCCCTCCCACCCCCACTTCCTACTAGGCCAGTGCCAGGTGCCTCTGCCGCTCTCTCCAGTGACATTTACCAGCTGGGAAGTGGCCACCCAGACGTGAAATCAGTGTGGCCTGGGGCTAGCGCACTTCATTAGAGCTGGCTCTGCTCCACTGAATAGATCAGCACAGGCCAGCCCCCTCCCCATGCCCCCAGCAACTCCCTGTGGACCCAGCCCCACCCGCCGGGCTTGTGGAGCAGGCCTTTGTGGTCCTGGTCCCCCACCTGAGTACTAACACTGTGTGCAGGGGAAAAGGCTGCAGTGTCTCCCACAACCGGCTCTGGCCAGGCTCTGAGAAAGATGACGATAATAACAGTGACCAGTGCTGGCCTCGCTACACTTGACCTCTCCTTAGTTCTCACAGCAGTCCCGGGAGGAGGCCTCAATCATCGTACAATGGCTCCTGCTTAGATCCTAACTGCTGGAATCATAGGGGAACCCCAGGAGAGCTCTGCAGTTACTCTCATGTGAGACAAAGAGGAAACTGAGGCTTAGAAAAGCTAAAGAACTCCGAGAGCTGGGATTTGAACCCTATGCTCTGCTGTACCCAGGCTCATTCTGCAGCTCAGACTTGGAGGAGAACGTCTTCGAGTGGTGAGACGATAGTCCCTCTCCTCCCACCGAGGTGTGGCCAATGACACTCTGAGAGACTCAACAGTGGGGACAGCCCCAGCACCCCAGCCTGGGCTGCCCAGGGGAGAGGTCAGATTCTGAGAGGGGTGGGGTCCCAGGTCAGACCCCCACCATTGCTGGGTAGGAATAGGCTTGGTGCTCCCTGGTGAGGCCAACAGAACGTAAGTCCGGGGGTTGATGCTGCTCGGCTGGGGGACACTGAGCGAGTCGCTTCACCTCTCTGAGCTCCAGTTTGCTCAGCTGGAAAATGGGGTCACTGATGTCTTCCTTGGATGAGTAAATGAACTAATGCCCGTAAATGCTTGCACAGCACCTGGCAGCAAGCAAGTGCCCATAACTGCCAGGCAGCTCTCGCCGCCAGAAAGGGTAAGATCCTGTAACACCGGCGTTTACCTGGCAGGCTCACGCCAGCGGTAGAACTCAGACCTGATCCCCTGTAACTACCTGCATGCCCGGGGCCAGCAGGTGGCCTGAGCCTGCTTGTCTGGTTCTGCCTGTGCCCAACCCAGAGCTTGGCACATAGTAGGTCTCCAATATACATTTCTGAGTGAATGAATGAACCCTGTGGACGGACCATCTCAATGCCAGAAGGTCTTGGCCCATTCCATGCGCCGTCATGCAATTCAGGTACATAATAGATACAAAAGGTCCTGTTTTTATAATGAAAGTGCTGAGGAAGAGGAGGAGGGAGGTGGCAACTTCCCAGCAAACGGATGTGGGGGCTAGGAGAGATCCAGGTGCCCAATGTCCCAAGGCCAGCTGCTCAGGCCAGCTGAGCTGTGATCACTGAGGGCCTGGTCATTACTCAGCCACCCCTCCCTGCTCCCCCAGTGTCTCTGGCAAGAGAAGCATCTGTCAAAGTCTCCTTCTCTGTGATGGCCCAGACAGTTAGTCCTGCCTCAATCTGCTGGCCTGCCACTCAAAGCCACCACTTCCTCCTCCAACCTGCCTGAGGAATGGGGAGGGGGTTGACCGCAGGCTGGCCCATCCCGAATGCCCTTTACCTGCCAGGCCCTGTGTCCATTTCTGTGAATCCTCTTCTCCTCAGTGAGAAGACACTGCCATGTCCCCATTTTATGGAAATGGGATCTCAGTGCCCAGAGACTCGCCTGGGGTCATGCAAGTGAGTCCCAGAGCCGTCACTCAAATAACCAGTCAGTCTGGTCCTGGAGCACCCACATTTGATCTCTACCACCCCCCAGGCCTCGGTTTCCCCTTTTCACTAGAGAGCTGCAGTGTTCTGAAGGTTCCACCTCAAAGAGCACAGCAGAGAGGCCACTACCTGCTCACCTCACAGTGTCCCAGAGACAGGTGATGGATGAGGATCCCGTGGAGGGCAGGTTCGGCTCACCCACACAGCCGCCAGCCCACCGAAGGGTGATGGATCTTCTCCTCCTCTCCCGTTCCCCAGGGGCACAGCTCCATCTGGTCAGGCACAGTGCCAGGCTGATGGATGGGCCGCTCACTGGGCCACCCTCACTGCTGCTGCCACCTGCACCCTCGATGCTGTGCTCCAGGGTCCAGAGGGCAGGTTAGTGACTGCTCATTCAGTCATTCAATAAACACATGTGTATCCAGGGCCTACTGTGTGCTGGAACATAGTAGTGAGCAAAACAGACTAGGATACTAGCCATTACCCTCCCCAGTGTGACAAATGTGATCAGGAGGCAAGCAGAGGGTGGCTGTGAGAACCAGAGGAGCCCACCTCTGACCAGACTCCAGGGATGAGGGTGCTGGCTCTGAGTTAGGCAGATGGAGAAGTGCTTACAAAGTCCTAAATGGTGACGGGGCAGGGGGATCAGGGGAAGAGGGATTTGAAAGATTGGAGCTGAGAATGGTCAGTACCAGAGGCTGGGAGATGTGGTAGATTAGCCCTATTTTTATGTTTTTTGTTTTGTTTCTTTCTTTGTATCTTTGCAGGGGTAGGGATTGAACCCAGGGCTTCACACATGCTAGGCAAGTCCTCTACCACTGAGCTAAAACCCCGGCCCTATCAGTCCTATTTTAAAGATGAGAAAACTGAGGCTTAGACAAGGACTTGTCCAAGGTCACACAGAGAGGGAGATGCAGAGCCAGGTGGCAGGCAAGGTTCTGTGATAGCCATCGGCCCCTGGGACCCCGGAGCCTAGGCCTCCTCCTCCCCTTCAGCCCTGACAGGCTCAGAAGCCTGAGGACAGCCCCCACCAACCCAGCACCTCCTCATTCCCAGAGGCAGCTGTCCCCTCCGCGCCGCCACGGACAGGAGCCAGGCAAGAAATATCACATCATTAAGATGACAAATCCCTTTACTAACTGAACTGGAAGGCCTGCTGCTCTGCCTCAGATCCCCTCCACCTCCTCTTTTCCCCTGCCCCAGGCTCATCTTCTCTCCTGGACCAGAGGACCAGCAGGAGAGCCCGAGCAGGGTATGGCCAGGTGTGGCTGGGACTATCACCTTGGCCCTGAGGTGACCTTGGGTCTCCAGCCCTCTATTGACATGCAGTGGCATCTGGGGCATCAACCCTGCCCAGCAAGAACCAGGGAGGAATGGGGTGGGGGTCCATTCTACAGGTGAGGAAACTGAGGCTTGGAGAGAAGACCTTTAGATGGGCCACCCTCTCTGCCCCTTTGTCCCAAGCACGGGGCTACCCCAAGTTCCATGGACCCTGTCCAATTCTACAACTCCATACCCTGTCCTGGCTCAGAGGAACAAATCCAAAGAAAGACTCATATCTCAGCATACTATCCCCAGTCCAGATCTGCTACAGAGCCTATCATTAGAGTCAAACCTGCCTCCTACCTTGGTGGGACATCTTCTAATTCTGTGAGGAAGACAGAGCAGGGGTCACTCCCCTGAATTTCCAGGCAGGAGCCCAGCAACTTTAGGTAGGCACTGCCCTCAGTTTCTCCACCTGACAGTGGGGCTTTCCCCTATTCCTCTTGACTAAGACTGAGTTTGAAGAGAGCCTGGTGTCAAGTGAGCGTGCAGGGCCTCACAGGTGTGGAACACAGCAACACAGACGCATGTGATGCGAGCTCACTTGCTAGTGCGTGTGCCCTCATGTGGCTGCCTGGCTTGGCACCAGCTCTGCTCCAGCTCAGGTTCTCAGGGCCCAGACCCCTGCATGTGCACACATGCCTGGCCCACTGCACATGTGCCCTGCCACCAATGCACACATCTGCACTGACAAGCCACCCAGACCGGTCTGAGCACTTCTGTGTCATACACCACAGCCACCGGAGGCCCCACGTGGGGTCCAGGTTCCTCTGGAGATCAGAACAGGTGAGCAGAAGGCAGGAGATGCTGCCCAGCCCCACAGGCAGCCCGGGTTCCCAGAATGACCCCCCCACTCCCCATCCCTTCTCCAGGCCCAGCCTGCAAGGACATGCTGTCTGCCTGCCCAGTGTCCTGGTCTCCTTGGATGCAGACAGAGCCCACGGAGGCGTCTGGCGCATCTTGAGTCGGCCGCAGCAGCTGCACCGGTCCTCCAACCCCCATCCCTGTGGCCAGTGCTGTCCTGCCTGTCCTTCCCCACCTGCTGGGCAGCTGTGACTCGCCACCCTTCTGTGTCCACGGTAGGGAGAAAGCTTCTTTCAGGATTCCCTGTGAGGGGTCTCACAAGACTCCCCCTGACCTCAGGCAGGTCATTCTCACATGACCTTAGTTTTCCCATCAGGGAAATGGGAAGGAAGACAAATTAGAAACTTTCCAAGGTCTAGGCATATCTCCCGTGTTTTATCCTACAAGTGGAGAGGGAAGGAGGAGGGGATCCACTGAGTCGGTCCAGGGAAGGGGAAGAAGGTTTCGGGGACAGGGCTAGCAGGGTTGGCTGGTTTGGAGTTGAAGCATGCCTGAGTCTGGGTTAACCAGCAGATTCTCCTTGCTATTGCCCAGTAGATGCTTCTTGGACATTTTGCAAATGAGGAAACTGAGGCCTGGAGAGTTACCATGCAGGGCCATGAGCCCCTCAGCTCCCTGTACTACCCCACACCAAGGACAAGAGTTGGGGACCATGCCCAAGACAACTCCTGCCTCCCCATCCTGCTCTGGCCAGGGAGATGACATTCCAGGAAAGGCTTTCTCCAGAGCCGGGAGTCTGCCCACCCCGGCTCACAGCACCTGGCTCTGAGCCCACCCTCAGCACTGCCCATCCATCTCTGTCACTTCCCGGCAGGGCAGGTGGGCCATGCATTTCCTGGCCACGTGAGGTAGGACGACCAGGTAGGTGGGCAGGGTGCTGCTGGGCTCGGGGGCACCTGCCTGAGAGCCGATGGTGGGATTTCAGGCACTGTCACCTGCCTATGAGGGAGATCTGGGGCCAGCATGGGAAGGCCTTCCCTGGGGCCCAAAGCCCACCCTGTAGTTGCTGCTTCATGTGTGGGATCTTGAAGGAGGCAGTTGGAGGCCACAGGGTGACTTGGCTGAAGGGAGTGTAGGTCAGGCTGATGGCTCATAGGCGGAGGGGACCAAGGCAGCGCAACTCTGCAGTATTTGGCAGGAGGACAGAGATTTTTATCTCCCCTCCCCCATCTCCCTGAGTAATTTGCTGATGTAGGTCGCTGGGGCGCTGTCTCCTGACTGATCTGCTGCCGAGGGTGTGGGGGTTCAGGTGGGAGTCAGGTCAGCTCATAGCCCAGGTGTTCCAGCCACCATCCCCGTCCCATGTCAGCCTCTTGCCTTCCTCAACTCGCACATGACCCCCCAACCAGCGATGTTTCCATAAGGAGCCTCCCTTCATTCAACAATCATGCACATCCCCCCAATTTTTCCATGTATGCCAGGATCCTGGTAAGGAAAAATCCAGCACCAGGCAAGAAAAAGGCTGCCATGTAGTACAATGTGGTAAATGCAAACTAGAGCAATAAAGCAGAATGGGAAAGAAGCACAGTTTGTTGTTGTTGTTGTTGTTGTTTATTTTAAAGACAGAATAGCCAGAGAAGGCCCGTTAAGAAGACATCTTTGAATAAAAACATGAAAGAGTGAGCCATGAATGTACCTGCAGGGAGAGCATTCCAGGGAGAAGACATACCAAGGGCAAAGGCCCTGAGGCAGGGCAGTGTCTGGCATGCTGCTGTGAACAGACATGGCCCAGGTGAGGCAGCTGGAGCAGGAGAGGAGTGAGGCGGGGAGGTTTGTGTGGCATGGTGAGGAAGGAGGTACTGCAGGCTCCTGCGGGGGGCTTTGGTTCTTTCTTGGAACAGAATGAGAAGAGGACCACAACACAGTTTAAGGGAGAGACTGTGGTATGGTAGGGGTCCAACAGGAGAAGCTAGAGGGTCAATGGGAGGGCCCTGGAGGACCCCTGGGCTGGGCATGTGACAGAGGCCCTCTGTTCCTGGTATTTCTCCTCCCTCTCTCCCTTCTTCCTTTCTCTTTCTTCTTTCTTTCATTAATTAATCCAGCCAATATCTACTGAGTGCCAAGCACAGTTCCAGCCGCTGTGACATCAGTCCAAAGGATGCTCTATGCTCTTCATCCCCCCACAAGTCTCTCTCATCGTCTGCCCCGCAGGTATGGGGTAGGGACTCAGCCCCCTTCAGCCCCTCCCCATGTCCTGGAAAGCTGATCACGTGTGCTCCATGTGGGTACAGGATGGCCCGTGTGTGTGTGTGTGTGTGTGTGTGTGTGTGTGTGCATGAGAACACACCACATGTTGGCGATCAGAGCTGGTAAGCATGTGCCTCACACATGTATGAGATCAGCCACACAACACATGCAAGGATGTCCCCTCCCCTTCCGGGCCTCAGTTGCACCCTTTATTGGATGAGAGGACACAGGCATCCTTCCTTTTCTAAAATGAAGACACTTTGGGCTGGGGGCGTATAAGCCAGTGGTACAGCGCAGGCGAGGCCCTGGATTCTATTCCCAGCAGTGCCAAAAAAAATGAGGACACCAGTTACCCTGAATCTCGGGGGTGAGGGCCCAGGATTGTGATTGTGCTTGTGCAGGCAGGGTTGTTGGGTGCTGCATGAGGTGAGCCCAGGGTGGAGCTGAGCAGAGCCATGGACCCAGGGACACAAGGAGGACCTAAACTTGGGGAGTCCCTTTGCTCCTGCTTGCTACAGAATGGGGTAGGGTAAAAGGTGTCCCTTCTTGTAGCATTCTCCAAAGTCTTCTTCCTCCAACATGTTGGGACCTGAATCTAGAAGGGGCAATGTACAGACCCTGGGTGGGCCACCTGCGCTTGGCCATCCCAGCACCTCAGCTTTGAAGGCATAGCTGGAGAGCAGGAGGCTCTAGTGTGACCCAGCCCTAGCCTGGGAAACGGCCCTGCCTGGGGCTCCCTGCCCCTGGCCCCACATGGCCCCCCAGTTCACCCCAGCCCCCTACAGCTTCTCTAATTACACAGCCATAAAGCACAATCTCTAATGATCCAATTAGTAACACCATTACTGCTCTGTCCAGGATTAAAATTACCAATTAAACTGCTGTCGATTTTATCATCACTTAGGCTTGACAAGACCAGGGCATTGCAGGCCTCAAGGGCCATTATGGGACCCCTGGCCAGGAGCTGGCCAGGAAAGTAGGCCTGGCTTGGCCGTGGAGGAAGTTCTTTCCTCCATCACCCCTGGTGCCCCAGTCTGTGCCCCAGCCCCCCGTAAATTTGGTGGCAGTGGGTGGCAAGGGGATCTCCAAGCCCAGCCCCTCCCTAGATGATGCCTCTAGTGTAGACCTGTCCATGTCATTTCCCGAGGACAAAACTCATCCATCCCATATCGCAGTCTCAGCACCAGGCTAATCTTGGCAGCTGAATCCTGGGACAAAGAGTGGAGTTGCTCATCTGAAAGGCTGACCCAACTCCCACTTCCCTTTGCCCCTGACTGTTCCTGCTCTTCTTCCTGCCATCACAGCACTCTCCATAGCCTCAAGGTGCCAGCTTCACACAATGTCCCCCAGAGCGAAGGGAGAGTGCCTCTCTGACCAGCAGTCCCAAATGGCCATTGGCCCTCTCTCAGGTCATGTGCAGGGGGCCCCTGTAGTGACCCTCAGTGCTTTGTCTTAAAGCAGAGGATATCTTTGAGCATAAAGACAGAACCCAGGGACTCAGGAGTGCTGGCCACTGCCTCTGGAGGCTGCGGTCCCCTTGCCTGGAGGTTTGCAAACACGCTGCACCCAAGCGCGTGGCCATGGGTTTTCCTGAGACAGAATCTGCGATGTTTGGTCTCATGCTCTTCACCTCTTGTCCTGTAGGTGATTCCAGAAAGCAAGAAACGAGAGAGTGGGTGTCCGTTCGGCTGGAGTTCGGGGCAGAGGGGAGTTGCCCTCTGAAAACCCAGCACTAGGTGATGCACTGAACACAGGGCTCAAGGCACCTTGAGACACTGCTGAAATGTTTGTGTGGACTCTGGGCTCAGTGGTTTTGCACCTTAGCCTTTCTGTGCTCCCCTGAGAAATAGGTGTCTTATTCCTAGGGAGGACCCCCAACTCTTAGAGGCCAACAAGTTTCCAGGAGATGACTCCGAAGGATGCGCTTATGCCCACGGTTGGGCGCAGGGTGCTGTGTGAGGGCACGGAGCCCACCTTGAAGGTCTGTATGTTTTGGCACCCAAACTTACACACAAGCCCTTCGTGTTACACGGAGATCTGCAGAGGAGGGAGACTGTGGGGCCCCGGTTTCAGTCTGCTTCAGGGATGCTGAGATTCTGGCCAGGAGAGGTGACCTCCCTCGACCCACTAACATGGGCTCTGATGCTCGGGGTGTCTGGAGATGGGTGTGTTCTACGAGAGCAGCCATTCCAGACTGTTGGTCCAGTTTCTCATCAGAGGCAATAGACTGAGGCAGGGACCTAGTGAGCCCAGAGCAATTAGGAGCTGTCTCTCGCCTCGACTCATGCCAGCTGCCACAGCTGTCACTCAGGAAATGCCTGGAGCAATGGCCAGGCTTGAAGTACCCATGGCCCGCTCTACTCCATGCAGAGTCCCGATCCCTGGGGCAGCTTCCCAGCCTGAGTTCTGCCAGACTTGGGGTGTAGGCTCCCACTTCCCAGAGGACACCAGAGTCAGAGAGCTATGTTGTTTCCCGGGCAGGACATCTCTAAGCTCTCTCACCTCTTCCCAGCCTTGGTTTCCCCCACCATGCCCTCTTCTGCTGGAGCACTGGTTTTCAGCCTGGCTGTCCCACGGCTTTTAAGAATGTCCCTCTGGGAGACCCCAGTGGGAGCAGAGTTTCTCAGAGGGATGGGAGCTGTGTCCCTGAATGCGTGTGCAGTCAGCTGGGTTTTTGTGGTTATGGACATCAAACCTGGCCACAAGAGCCAGAAACTCCTCCCACCCACCCTGTGGCCTTCTCCTCTGTCTTTGAGCTCAGTGACTCCTGGGCTCAGGAAATTCTAGGGGCCAGAAAGAGGCTCAAACGTTTCAACCTCAGGGACAAGAACATCAGGTATCACTGCATTCATCACCTCAGCAGATCACTGAAGCAGGCTGTGTGGTGACAATATCATCCCCATTTTATAGGACAGGAAACTAAGCCCAGCACAGGTGCCACATTCAAGGCACAGAACCAGTGACAGCAGCCAGACTTCATTCCAGTCCCCCTGGGCTCTGCCTCCAGTGCCCTTTTCCATCCCAAAGTTGCTTCTCAAGGAGGAGCAAACTTAAGGACCTGTCCCTTTTGCCCTCATATGGACTCTGTTCCCAGCTGTCCTGTCCACTCCCACCATTACCAGGAGCTGGGCCTCAGAGGAGTCATAGAGGGAGGCCAGAGGAGAGCAGGGAGCCGCGCAGACAGATGCCCCCAGGTCCCAGACTGCACCCTCTCCCGGCCCCACCTGTATCTGCAAGTCTATAAATTCCATTATTCATCAAGTGACTGCGTAAGTTTGCCTGAACAATGAATATTTTATTCACCTCCAGACACTGTCCCCAGTGGGTTCTTGGAATAATATTGTTCTCCAGCCAAGGAGCAGAGGCCAGAGCCTCTGCTGTCCCTGGATACTCTCTCCCTACCACCCCTACCTCCCCACCTCCCCCCATCAGCTCAGGCTGGGCTACAATCAGCAGTCCAGTCGTGACCTTGAACTCGGTGCTTACCCTCCCTCTACTTTGATTTCCTCCTCCAGACAATGGGCTCACTGACTGCTTTGGCAGGCTCTTCCCGCCCCTCCACCACTTCACCCTACCCTGCTGGGCCCTGGGCTCTGCCAGGAGCTCTCCCTGGTGCTGAATACGGATGGCAAGATGATGCTGGTGACAGAGGTGAGGTCTGGGAGAGGATTACACTGATCTTGAGAAGAGAGGGCTCTGGTGTTTAGAGGCAAGGACCCTGGTCTCAGTGAGGGGAGGAATTATGTTGGTCTTGGGAGGAAAGGGCCTGGCCTCTGGACACGGTGACCCTCAACTTCTCTTTCCTCCCCTCCCTGACACTTGGGGAAACTCCCAGCTCTCCTAATGTCTCTGACTTCCTGAGCCAAGGACCAGTGGGCAAAGTCCATGGAGGGCCCTTTGGGGAAGTCCTGAGGCCCATATGTTTCCCAGTGGGCACCCAGGAAGTTCAGTGTGATGGTGGCAGCCAGCACCTTCCCCAGATGGGGGAGTGACAAACACAATTCACACCCTGTGATCACACCATCTACTCCCATGATGCATAGAGGAGAGAATAGGGCTGCCAGGCTAAAGAGCTATTGGAAAAGCAATCATTCATTCATTCTCTCGTTCATTAGACAGATGTTCATCTTCCTGAGCCCAGCTCAGCCTGGGGCCACATATGGGGGACCTAAGAAATGCAGACTCCGATGCTGGCCTCTAGAGCGAAGAGCAGTCTCACATTTCTCAGCTTTTCCCAACCCTAGCTTCGCTCCTCTGGAAAACCCCGACTGTGTAAGAGCCACCCTATTCCATGAACTGAGCAGGATCTTATTGTTCATTCAGTGGGTTAGGTAAGCTTCCATTTAACAACTGAGTAAGCTGAGGCTCAGAGAGTTCACACAGAGAGCTCTGGCTTCCGCATGCGGAGCTCTGCTTGCTCAGGCCACTGCCTCTCGCACCCTGTCCTCCTGTAAAAGCTGCCCCCTCCCAAACCTTTCAGCAGACAGTGTGAAAGCCTCAGCCTCAGGCATACTGCTCAGCCCAGTGCCCTTGCTCTGTGAGCACCAGGCATGAGCAACCCCTCATCCTCTGAGTCCTGGCCTAGCATGGAGGCCTGGCACCCCGGGCTGCCCAGGGAACCTCAGTGCACAGGAGAAGATAAGAGGAAGCTGTCAGTGGTCCCCAGAGGCATCAGGGTTTCAGCTGAGCTGCTGCAAGAGCAGGGAGAGATTGCTGTAGCCCAGAACCTGGCCCCTGGAGCCCCCGCCCTGCCTTGGGCTCCAACCTCAGCTCTGCCTCATAGAGCTGATGATCCAGTGTGGTCCTTCTGGCTCCCTAAGTGGGCGTATCTGTGCCTGTGAAGGCTTCTCCATGCAGAATTCTGAATGCTCAGAGGATGGGGCATGTGGAGACCCAGGAGGTGGCAAGCATAGCTCAGGTGCATCTCGGGTACCCACCCAGCAGACAGAAGGGGGAACAGGTGCAGCTCATGGCATGTGGGAGCCTGGGCTGACTAGCAACTCACCTATGGCTTTGCAGTAGGGAAGAGGACACGGACTGG